>OMLB01015349.1:32699-47466 GCA_900302555.1 Myripristis jacobus
CACACGACTCCTCTCAGCCTGAAAGAGAGAGGCACAGGTTGGTGGAACCTGTGTGTGTCTTTGTGTGTGTGTGTGTGTGTGTGTGTGTGTGTGTGTGTGTGTGTGTGTGTGCGCGTGTGTGTGTGTGTGTGTGTGTGTGTGTGTGTGCGTGTACCTTTAAGCTGGTTTGATGTTCGGACTGTTGCTTTGCATTCTCTGCAGTGAGCAAGCGCAGGGCAGAGCTCAGCTCAGAGCACTGACTCTCCAGCTGATTATTCAGGGCCTGTTCATAGCAATTTAAAATTGACTGGAGGGCATTAGACATTAGTACAGTGCATCACTGTTGCATTACACTTAATGAGAGATCTGACCAAAAGGAGGAGACAGAGTCCACATTGTGGTGAAATATCCTCATTAGTTGCTCCATGCTCCCTGGGCTGCTAATCCACAATACTGTACTTTTATGTCTCCAATCACTAGGGCAGCAAAAGCAGCCCCAAAAATAACACTTTAGCACATAAATAGACATAAAATGTGGATTATGCCAATAAAAAAAAGCAGCAAATTGCAGTACCCATTCTTTGAAGAAATTAAACAGCTCTCTTCTTGTTGTTTCCCTTGTTGTTCTGTTGTTATTTGAATTGGAAAGTAGATCCAGCAGGTGACATCTGCAGAAAACGTCCGCAAATTAAACTTGTGGCAGGAAAAAATGCTCTGATAGTACTTTCAAACATAATTATAATTATGCGATAGCTGTTCTGTTGTGGAAGTGAATAACTGCAGCAGCCCAGGGGAGAACAACGCAAATAATGAGGATATTTCATCACCATGTGGACATATATAATGCCCAAATAACTATACAACCCAACACTCTACCAAAGTTCAAGTTTACTGTAAGGAGCAGGTTTTATGTAACATTCACATAACTAGACTTGTTAAGATTGAGATGTCTTGCAGTGAAGGAAATACTGCGTGGTAAAGTAAAGCTACTGACCTGGACTTTGTCTGCAGCAGTTCTCAGCTCCCCACCCTCTTTTTGAAATTTACTATTCTCCGTCTGCTGCTTCTGAAGGGCCAGACGAACACTCTGAACACACATGCATACAATATTCACCTAGGGAAACGCAGGATAGTCATACACATTACAGATGAGGACGTTTTCATTCATCGACCGCTCTCCCAACTTACTTTCAGTTCAGCTTTTAGCTCGGACACCAGGGAATCCTTCGCCTCTGTGAAAGGCAGTTGGAAAAAAGCAAATCGCCATTTAAACATGGGCTACTGTAGAGTGTTGGGAAATAGTGCAAGTCCTTTGTGTCAGTCACAAACAGCCTCACATTAAAAACAAATACAAAACAGATCACCACGTGACATATAATGCAACACATGCAAAGACAGACTATAGACAATGTGGTGCCTGAATTTTAGTTAGGCCAATTCACAGCAAAAAAAATCTCCATCTTAACAAGTCACTTAGCCTCATCTTCAGTGTTAAAATTTTGGTTTTCTTAAAAAAAAAAAAAAAAAAAGAGAAAAAAATCTGCCAGTGGGGTAAAATAATCTCCCTTGTTTCCACAGCAGTTTCACTTGTTTTAGGAATATTTCTGAGAAGTACAAATTTGTTGAAACAAGGCAGAATGAAGCAGATCAACCCACTTGGATCAAGAAAATGGTACTTGATTAAAAAAAAAAATATATATATATCTCAGAATTCTGACAAGAGTTTTCATGGGAAAAGAGAAACAGCAGCTTTCTTCTCTATTTTCTGAATTAACTGAATCTAATTATATCTTGTTAATTCAGGAAAACAGCACAAAAAAATGATAAACTCAGGGCAATATTTTTTTCCTAAAACATTTTCTCAGAATTCTGAGATAATTATCTTCTTAATTCAGAAAAACAGTGCAGATTTTTTTTTTACCTTGTTTTAAGAAAAAAGACATTTTAAGACACAGTTTGAGACTAAATGACTGGTTAAGATGGAGATTTTTTTGCAGACTGGCTGGAGCGCCCTGGTGGCTCACCATGTAGAGCACATACCACCTAATACTGAGGCTGAGCCGCAGCAGCCGGGTTTTGAATCCAACCCAGACTCTTTGCCGCATGTCATCCCCTCTCTCTGCCCTGTCTTTCCTGTCTCTCTCCACTGTGACTGTCTAATGAAGCAGAAATGCCAACAAAAAAAAAAATCTTAAAAAAAACATGCAGACTGTGTATCCCACAGATATCCTAACCTGTCTGCTCTTGGAGTTGGCGACAGCGCTCCCGCAGCCTCCTGGCTGTGTCCTGCTCCTTCTCCAGCCGCTGCCGGCTGGTCTGCACCTCCACATACAAAGCCTGGCGGTCCGACTGTACCAGCTGAGCCTGGCAGGCCAGAGTCAGAGAGGATATCAGCCACTATTCAGATGTTTTCATCCTTCTCAGACCTTTCTGAAAATTTACCTGACGTCTTTCCATCTCCACCGCCCTCTCCATCTCCTCGACCCGCAGGAGAAGCTCGCTGTGTGACTTCATCGCCTCAAAGGAGCAGGCAGACTCCTGGCACATCTGCTCTTTCATCTGACCAGAAGAAAAGTTTTGTTGAGACAGCGGCTTGGTGTTTGCAGAGTCGTGTTAGGCAGCGGGAAATGAGGCACAACGAGGTTCAATGAAGCAAAGGAATCAGTCACCTCCATCAGTTTCTCACTCATCTGCTCTTTGATGATCTTCAGCTCCTCGGCAGCCAAAGCCACATCCATCTGCCAGACACAATAGTACTCATGATCACAGAAAAAACATTAATATGACTTGTACCACTGCAGTGCTCAATACACCACCTGACTCAGCTGGACTCGACATTGAGAATGAAAAAGCAAGTTGAATCAGGAAAGCCAACAAGTATGGAATCAAAGATTCACAACATTAAGCTGACGTAAAACTTGTTTGTTGTTGCTATCAAGGTTGGGATGGTTGGCAGTGCCTTGGGTTCTGTGAGTGTTTTTTTAAATTATTTTTGTTATTCCAAAACAAACTACATACCAGAAAATGAGTTTTGAAAGCCAGACATCTGAGCATGTTAAGTAATTGTAGAAGTCAACAGTATTGCTAAGTCAATATGACACAAATGATTCTATCATTCATTTGTGTTGTAGACTAGGACAAATCTTGCTGCCACTTTAATATGAGTTGAAATTAGTAGGAATAAAGCCCTAAACTCCCTTTTCACCTGTTCATGAATGTTCAGAGCAATAGTATGATGAAACACATGAAACACATGCAACACATGCGTATCCAGAGATGATGGATATCTCATTAAGTTTCCACACTTCACTCTAAAGGCCAGGTTTCCACTTCTCTTGACATGCACAAGCTCAACTTTCTTCAAAATTAGTGAGAAGAAACTGTGGTTTTCTGTCTCTGTCATCACCCTTTAATATTTGTACCTTGGCAGCAGTAGCCACCTCCAGCGCCTCCCCCAACCTCTGCAGCTCTGTGCGAGCCTCGTCTCTCTCCTGGCAGGCCTGCTCAAGCTGCTCCCTCAGCTTCATCGCCTCCCTCCTGGAGGCCCGCTGCTCCTCCTCACTCTCCTGCTGCAGCGCTGCAAGCTGCTGCTTGAGACCGGCTGCACCCACAAAGAGGGAAAATTGCAAAAACACAGGAAGAACCAGTATCAGCATTTTTTGATGGAGCCTCAAAGCTAGGAATTCTGCCACGCTGCCCACTCAGAGTCAGCTAATAATTTGCATTTATTTCATACACTATGACAAATCTGGGGGATATTTTCATGTCATGTATCTTTTATTCATTTTATGTCTGCGTACTTCTACTCAAGGCCTTATTATGCTAAAAGTTCATTTCCCCCATAACTCGCCATTCATTTGTAATTGCTGCACAACCAAACTTTGTTGTAACTGGCATAACTTTATTTTAAATTCTAGTTTACAAAGTTTACAAAGATACCAAATATGTCCTATTGAATTCCAGGGAAATGTGTATAAAGACATGTAGATATTCTCTATTCGATGTGATGCTGCAGCCAGAAAACACTGGCATCGTGGGTTGAAATATTTCACCCAAAACAAGTGTGATGTAGCTTCAATGAAGGTCCAACCAGCAGGTAGAGATTATGTATGTGACACTGTCATGCAATATGGAAAAAAATTAAATTCTAACCTTGAAGTTATTTAAGGCTGACTTTAAGGGGAAATTGGAGTTGTGGGGATTTATAAATCCTAGTGTTGTTGAGGTAGATTGTGTTATGTTTAAACAGCTCATATTTGTTCTATTCTTCTTATTCTTCTATTCTTACATACAAATGTCCTCTCAGGAATTCATTCCATCACATTTTTTTAACAGGATTGTATATCAGCCACTACCTGTGTGAGAGGGATCCAGCTCTCTCTCAGTCTGCAGGCGGAACGTGGTGAGTTTGAGGGTCTGCAGCAGACTCTCCATGCGACACACCCGACTCACCAGAGAGTCACACTGCCACCACAGCGTGCTCTCACACCCGGCCTCCCTCATGAGGGCCTCACGTATCCTCAGGGGGCTCACAAGCCGTTGGGAAGGGTTCGTTGTCTCCACAGTTCCCAGGAGCTGCTCCCTGGAAACTCCCAGTGAACTCATGTCACGGATGAGAGCTTCAGTCTGCTCCTCGGCCACCAGGAGGCGCTGGTGAAGGAGGGACAGAGCCTCTGAGGTTGTGGCCCCTGCACTGAGGTGGGGGATGGCCGGGCGGGACATTGCTGTACAGGCGTGTTGGGTGGGGTCAGGCTGGTGGGAGTGGGGATGTAGGGATGTTCAAAGTGTAATCACCCAAGTCAATGCTCATTCCTCTCCTATTCAGCTGTTTCCATCCTGACCCTCTCTCTCATGTCCTGGAAAAACATGACAACTAAAGTTATTCAGTGAGGTAAATGGCATAATAAATTGCTTCTTAACCATTCTGCAGGTTAAGTTTGTCTTCTGGCAAACATCAGGTGGCAACATCAATTCACACTACATCATTTATGGGTGCCGTTCTTGTATATGGAGAAAGCCAAAGTCCATTCTCCTCTACAGTTACAACATTAATTCTGTTTATTTAACATGGCCATGGTTTATGGCTACAACACATCATTTTAAGGCCTTTAATTCTTAGGAGACACTCTTCAATTCGGCACACACAAAACACACCAAGCACCGCTGACCTCAGTCAAAATTAGAAAAAGTGGTTCGCCCATTCCTTAGAGTAAATATAACGGACTGTACACCGCTTTAGGCGAAACCATTTCCAAAAGTTGTAAAATAGGTGCCGCCGGGTGGATTGATTATGTATGCCGAAATGGCCAGTAGACCGTGAGGATTTAGTAAACGTGTTAAGTTTACCGCCATTAGTGCGGTTGTTGATAAGCGAGGCTAAAAAAAAAAAAAGTGTGTTATTTTGGTAAACAGAGATAGGCGCGCATCGGAACAAATCACAGCAGCGGTGAGACTCGCCTCGCAGGAGACAAGAGCAAAACCAAACACAAAACTGAAAAAAATAACATTGGAAAGCACTGGTTAATTATTAAGACATTATAGCGAAGTTGTGGACAAAGTTAAGACACACAGAGCCAGAAGACAGCAGTGTTTACCATGCGTGACCAGCCGTTACTTCCTGCCGCTGTCTCCATAGCGACGTGCCGTGTAGCCTCCTCCTTTTCAAACCTACTCGCTGCTGCATTCATGCGTTGTCGGAAACATAGCAATTATCACTTGAGGGCACAGAAACGACCCCATCCGGTAAAAATAAAACAGAAATAAGAGAAAAATGCTTTCTTTCTTTCTTTTTTTTCTTTTTTTTTTTTTTTTCAAAAGCAGGTTTTAAATACAACCAGGGGACCATCATAATGAATGGTATAGTTTATATATGCAACTAAGAAATTTCATTGTTTTCGAAGTGGATGTGATATTTGGGGGACAGAAAGAGAAGAAGTTGTAACAGCAACAGATATATATAGATATAGATTTAGATATAGATATAAATATAGATACAGATATAGATATAGATAGATAGATAGATAGATAGATAGATAGATAGATAGATAGATAGATAGATAGATAGATATAGATATATATACATACTCCATTCTTTGTATATAATTTGTATATAAGTATGTTTTCACTCGTTGTTTAACTTTTACAGCTGTGTCACATTTTTTGTGCATACATTTAGAGAATATGCAAAAGAAAACCTACTTTATGCATGCCAATAGAAGATATAAAACGATGTCTGCATTGTCTAAATAAAGTTTTGGGGATAATTAGAGTAAATCAATTAAAATCTTAAGGACACATTTCAAATGCATTTATCCATTTGTCTTTGGTGCTGCAGCAAATAGCTACATGCACTTTCTTTACACAATTTCTCAACTTGAATTTAAAAAAAAAAAGACTAAAAAAGACAAAAACTACTTTTGCCACTTGAATGCATGTACAGAAAGTATGGCGCTGTAGTTCAGTGCAGTTGCAGCCCTAACCCACTCTCCACATCTCTCCCTCTTGCCCCACCTTGTGACAGATACACATGCTAACAGCTGGTGGAATCGATCCATTAATTTCACTTTCTGTTATGGTAAACTGAAAGTCAAATCAGACACACACGATTAAGTTTCCTCTGCTTCTGGACCACAAGCTCAATATTCCCGTTGATGGACAGCAACGAGGCAACACGCATCTGCGACCAGTGGTGAGCCAATAATCTGACTTTAAGAGTTTATTATAGAGCTGACAGCCCGGGAGCTGCGTGCCGGTTTGAGGGAAAGTTAAGCAAGACCCTAAACAAAATTCCGGCAGTTGTTGTTTTCCGTTCTGGCAGGCGAACACACCGACTAGATCGTGACTAAAGACATTTAACCAATAATAAGTTGACAGTTTTCATTTCGGCTCACATACAACTGCACCAAGTACTAGAGGATATGTTAACTTTCACTTCGAGGCTGTGAGGTCATCTGTCACTGTGCTCACTTTGGTATTATTTCCACAGTGAAACTCTTTGCACACACACAGTGTCACTTTATGAGGACATGGCTGAGTAAATTTAAAATATTCGCAGATGCGTACTTCCGGGGTCAAAAGCCCTCAAATGAAACCTAAGAAATGAAAAAGAAAAGCGAGTTTGTGGCCGCAGTCGCCTTGTCAGTAAAACACAGCGTCGCTTTTATCGGCCCATGGCCTCGGTGCGACATGCGAGTGGGGACCGTCTAGAAGGTAGGCCTACGCTGCTAAAATGAAGTGTCAAAATGAATTAAAAAATAATATTGAAAAAATAAAAGCACTGCCATGGTGAGGTGCTGAGCTGTCAGATACAGTTCTGGTATGCTGCTGGTGGTGCTACAGTGTTAACATTTAAAATGAATCCAGTTGCATTCATTTTTTAACATTCATTTTTTTTAGATTAATGTTTCTAGTCAGTGTAATCATAACTTTGCAGTGCAGTGAGCTATTAATATTATTAACACTAACACTATTTGGTCTGGTTATGACTGCTTAAAGTATACAGCTTCCTAAATGGCTGAAAGAAGATCCCATCTGCTACTGCACAATGAACGGAAACTGAAACTTTTGCATGCCACAAAAAAAAGTCAGTCCGAAAAGTCTGGAGCTGGTTTTAAAACCTGGCGGCTGTGGAGATCATAGAGGCAAGTGTTATGTAAAACAGTAGATATCTGTTGTTTCAGCATGTTGTTGTAATTCCTACCGATCACCAGTAGATGTCGACAAACTCTCATTAATTATTGAATTGCTTAATACAGTTTCAGTTTCGCTTAACAACCAGTAGACAGTGGCCTAGATATGATTTTTCTCCCCAAATGTGACACAGATCTTTTTTTTTTTGCCAAAGTGAATAGCAAGAAAACACACCGAATCTGACATTTGTTGTAAATATGGGGTCATTGTAGAGATCTGTTCACACTGATGTCAGATACAGGTCACATACAAAGATGAATGTGGACAGGCAAGGTAAAATGATCAGATCTGAGAAAAAAAAAAAAACAGAATTGGGTCACCTTCAACCTCAGTGAGAATGCGGCCATAGTGGTTCAAATCAGAGTTTTTACTCACTGCTGAGATAAAATTCTGGGGAAAGTGTTAAAGAAGACTCAGATTTAAAGATTGTGTATGTTGGCATAATATATTGGCTATGAGCTGCTTCTGTCCAGAAAGTGGTATCAAGATCAGTGTCCAAAAAACAACATCAGTGTGTAACCCTAATCTGTTCTGTTTAGTATGACTCGATTTATGAGGGACATTAATGTTTCTTTCTCTCATAAAAATGACGATAAAGAGAAGGCAGAAATAGAAACACTCTCCCTCTCTGTCTGTCTCTCTCTCTGTCTCTCTCTCTCTTTTTTTAGCAACAAAGAGGTCGCCGAGGCCAACTTTGCCCTGCATGAATCTCACTGTCGCCGCTTCCTGTGCCTCTGTCCTGACTGTGAGGAACCAGTTCCCAAAGAACAACTGGACCAGCACAGAGTGGACCAGCACACCCAGGTATAGGCACACACAGGCACACACACAGGCACACACACACACGTGTCGCGTTGGTTGATTGTCTGTGTGAGCTGAATTGTTTCTTTGGCAGGTGAAATGCTCCAAGTGTAACCGGAAGGTGGAGCGTTGCCATCTGATGGATCATGATGTAAGTGGAGTCCTGCCAGGGTTAATCTTTGTGTGTAGCACAGTACAGGACATAATAATATGTTATGTGTCTTAACAATGTATGCAGCTAAGATAATGTAAGAATGCTCTCTTCCATTTCTTTGCCAACTCCCTTCTTTTTTCATTTCATTTTGTTGTTTGTCCACTGGGAATGTACAAAAACTTTGATCAGTCTGCTTTGCAACGGGATAGAATTCCTGTGTAGATAAAATGTAGAGGTAGATGACACTGACTGGCAGATAATCCGGCTTTTAATAAAAGGCCGGTATTGACCTCATGCGTCAGTGTCACCTGCCTGTTTGTCTCCCAGGCAGATGAGTGTGAGGAGCGTCTGCAGTGCTGCGAGTTCTGTCAGCTGGAGGTGCCGTGGAAGGAGCTGGCCGAACACAGCGCGGCCTGCGGGAGTCGCACCGAGCGCTGCGGGGACTGTGGCCGCTACGTCACCCTGAAGGACCAGCCGGAGCACGACAAGATCTGCCCCGCCACTCAGGCCGTCTCGGGTCCACCACCTTCAGTCAGCGGGGCTCCTAACATGCATAAAGGCACGTGAGCCTCAGCAGAGAGCGCAAACCCCAATACATATCCCGAAGACTTGTTTTTCTTTTCTTTTCTTGACTCTGGTGTGTTTTATTGTCACAGGGCAAACACTAGGTACTTGTAGGGAATGTGGGGCCTCCTTCCCAGCTGAGAAGATGGAGGAACATGAGGTATGTCGTTTCCACTATTTGCTTTCAGCATCTCATGGGCACAGTTTGTGAACCCTGACACAGTATAGGCAGCAGGAAAAAAACAGGAAAATTGTAATATCCCATTTGAGGGAATGGCAGTTGCATGTATCAATGTTATATCATAAACGTGATACAAGGATAGATATCGTCTTAGACATAAGGATTGTCTTTTCTTGTTTCTTTTAAAGCTGCATTACAGTAAAGGGACAGAATTTTCTGAATTTATTCGACTGTTGTAGCTGTTGCTTTCTTTGCCTCGACCAAGTTGGTTATCATATCCACATTAAATGAAAAGCACCAGTCATCACGCCTCCAATATCAAAATGATATTGATACCGAAGTATTTGGTCAAAGATTTTGTGATATTTGATTATGTTCATATTGCCTAGCCCTTGACATTATTGTCCTTGGCTTTTCAATGTCCATTCCTTCCTGGCAAACATTTAGATGTTGAATAGATGTCAATTTGACAAACCATGCTGTCAATATCTGTAAATACAACACCAAACCTAAACTTGAGACAACATCCATAATGCTCCATCGCTGCTACTTGCATCACTTTTTGAAACCAAGACAGGTATCAGTTCAAGACAGACTACAGTTGTTTTAATATGATTTTTTTACTGCATCACAGCTGTTTCAGGACATAGTGTGAAAATGTTGTGCTCATTTGTGTTGTGTCATGTTGTTCTCTGTGTATTGTTTTCATTGAGCCCAAATCTGCTCTTTAGCACTTAGCAATATGCAGTAACTCAAGTAATGCCTCTGTCTTCATCCCAACAACTAGCTGGAGTGTTTTCCCACAACCAGGTGGGTCTTGGAGGAGGATGAAAAAGAGGAGGAGGAGGAGGGTGATTTCTCCAAGAAGGAGGCCAGGGCTCCATTAAGCAACTCCTTGAAGGCAGTCTTCCTGTCAAACAGACCGAGCCGGGAGCTCCTGGGTGACAGCGGAGACCCAAACCAGATCAGCACCTGCCCCCACTGTCACCTGGCCCTGCCCCTCCTCACACTACGCTGGCATGAGGTAACTCCCCTGGTGTCCTTTGCTGCAAAACATCACAGACCAGTTTGAAGTTCCAGTTTTTCAAAGTTACATCTTGGTAACTTTTGGAGCCTCCAGTGAACATGGCTCAATCATGCAGCTTTAAGTAGTTATCAGTTCTAATGCAGCAGAAATCTGTGAAAGAATAATGCATGCAAACTTTATTAGGGCCAGAAGAGACTGTAATGAAAGTCACAGAAGCAACAGGCTATTGAATTGTGCAGAGTGGCACCATAAAAATTGGTGAAAATGACTTATCTTAATTTTCTGTGCTTAAACTGATATGCTTTATTTACTTTTAAAGCCATGAACTGCCTTCTCTTTTCTTTGATTCCCTGTAATAGCACAAGAAAACAAAGTAAGTGTTTGTCTTTCCTTCTTTGTCTGTTTTTAGGTTAAATGCCAAATCCACATCCGTTTGAAATGAAGAGGATATCTACTGAATCTGCTTCCACAGAAATCTTAGACCACATTGTCTCGAGAAAGCAATGGATGATCAGTTTTTGAACTTTAGATGTGCCTAGATCGGAAACTGTACTGTACTAGATGGGATACTTCAGGATGCAGTACTACCATTTGGGGCCTAAAATATAACTAAAGTGTACAGTCACAGTGTTTTTCCTGGCTATATTTTTTGGTAATCTGTTACCAAATACAAGCTATAAAGCTGTAGGAATGACCTCACTGTCTGAACCAGTGACCTTACTGTGTGAAGTCAGAAACATCATGTTTGATATTTTCATGTATTTTCATGCTAGGTTATATTAAAATCAGCACTGCTGTTTATATATGCAACCCAACCAATTAAAACTGCTCAAAATTAGTTGTTTTTTTTTAACTCATTACTGGTCACCTCTGTTCTGTTGGAATGAGTCACATCTCCTGGCCATGGAGAGGTCGACAACCAGCCGCTGATGTGGGCACAAACATTACAACTTTTACACAGTTTGAATGTTAAAATTTAGAAAATCATTGGCAAATCAAAATGTCCAAGATGTCCAAGAAGAAAAGAAAAGACTATGGTAGTAGATGGTCCTGATGATGATGATCCTGAAAACAAATTCTGATTTTAACTCAATATTTATGCCAAACATGTTGGTTGTCACTACACATGATTCATGATTGGCACCATCACACCTTCTGATTTTTTAGATATGACTGCCTTACCCACAACTCTGAACTCAACATGGCCCCTTTTCTGTGGCTGCAGCAGAGCTTCACACTCATGTTAAACTCCCTGGTGACTCGCTGCTTTCAGCTGATCAAACGGATGCTCTTGGCCTCTGTGTGGATGGCTGACATGGAGCTGTGCTGTCTCACCATCAAGTGTTTGGAGTTGGACCAGCCCACATGGGGACGCTCTATAGCACCTGCAGATCCATGGTTCACTGCCTGGTCAATGATCTCCAGCCACCTTAGCTAAACTGGTCCCCTAGGCCAAAGGGTAAAGGGATCACCAGTCTCAGCATGGAGGAATTCTTCTCCCTGACCGTCTTTGCATTCAGTTCTTCCATGGACAGATATCACTTGAGAGGCCAGATTTTGGGCGTTAAAGAAGGTCAGCAAGTTGCTAATTGAAGGGGATATGTAACTGCAGTTTCCTTGAACAACTAAGAACAATGTAATGTTGGTTTGTCCAGATTTTAAGTGGACTGAAACATTTCGACCTCTTTAGGGAGTTCATCCGACCATTCATGTACTTTCACTTAAACTCAAAATGTTTCAACATCTGTTTTGGTTCCTTAAAACTGTCAGCAGCATACAGAACTGGCTGTGAACTTGCGGCAACATCCTGATAACACAGAGACCAGGAAGCAAGTCAAAAAGCACCAAAAGGCTCTAGGTGCAATTATAGCTCAGTTCATGCTGACTTCTTTAAAAATATTACCATAATGACATGTTTAAAACCAACACTATCAACTTTCAGAAAGAGCTTAAATTTGTAATAAGTTTTTGCATGTTTTGTTTAAATATACAGCCACTGAACATTTGGACCAAAACCACTGAACTTGCATATTTACAAAGCAAAACCTTTAAAGTTGTGCATATATGGAAGAGGCCTTGGTGGATTGCTACATAATCACAAGACAAAGACCTGATATGATTTTTGCCACGTGTCAGTCAGCCAGCAGGTAAGTTCAGAAGGCCAGATCTTCAAATGTATTGGAGGCCATGAAATCTTTAAAAAAAAATCTTCTTATCACATGCCTACATATATATTTTCTTTTTTTTTTACATTTTTTATCTGCTATTCTAGGTATGTGTAATTGACCTTTCCTCTAGTGCCATCAACAGCTAAACTTCTCTCTGTCCTCCTGCTCATTGTCTCAATCTGCCTATAATCCTTGTTGGTGCAACCCAGTCTAAGTGTAGCTTTAACTTGCAGTCTGTTTCCTCTCCACCACTCTTGTCACTGAATAACTGGAAGTACGTTTTTTGGTACATTTTTAGTGATGTAATGAAGGATAAACACAGTGATAACCCACCTTTATATTTACAGAATAGAGTTCATGAAAATTTTTCAGTCTGACATTTATTAACCCTGGTGACATAAATTCACTGAGCTGTAGAAAAACAGTTGCTCCATAAAAGCATAAATTCATTGATTTTTGTGTATACTGGTGGATGTTTTCCTTGTGATGATCACTAAATGCAGGTAATAGTTTAGCCTCTCTTTCCTTTATGTCTCATTCTCAATTATGCATCATCTTTGTGTCTTGTCAGGTCCATCACTATATCAACACATGTGAAATTGAGGAGGAGGACGCTCAGCGGGATGAGATTTTTTTTCCCAGATGCTGACAGCTTATCAACACTGAGCTGCACTGTTATGTTGTCAAGTACCCCACATTCAGAAATGAACAAGCAAGGCGGGGGTGGGCCCTCTTTTCACACAGGGCGACAGCTCTCACAGACAAACACAAAAACACTCTGTGCAACCTGTTCGCTGTCAAATCTCCACCTTCCCACAAAGAAAAATAACCCTCTTGTCTTCTTTGTAGATTACCTTGAAGTACAGCACTTGTACTTGATCTAGAAAATAGACATCTGAGGACACCTGAGACTAATAAAGACTTGTTTTAGATCCTTTTGTGGTACCCAACTTAGTCATCAACACATTTACTGATGAATCAAACTAACCTTGATGCACACAGAATCTGGTCATTGTGAGAACTGCTTTTAACTCATCTGTCACTGGCAGCAACATCCTGTGTTTTACACATTACTAGATGAAAAATGGGAAATACTTTTATATTTTGCTGAATTCAGACATAAAAATAAGAACCCATTGCCTAAGACTGCAAAAATAAATTTAACTGTGCCCATTTTTTGAGAAAAAATGAGATGATCGGGGTTTTATTCACATTTTAAGCTTTTGAGGCACTTAGCTGATTTCATTGGATTTGAGCTACAATTGCACTAACAGAGGTCATTTGTCAGATAGCGTGATGAGTGTTAAGTCACAGCTCCATACCAGACTTCATCATTTGAATGAATTTTTTAAAAAAAATGCATGAAAATGAGAAGTAGATTGCCAAATATTTCTGAACTGACTTTATTGAAACTGGAGGAACCAAAACGCAGGGAAACGCATTCGCCTCCCGCTGGCAATGGACTCAGAAGTTGTGAATGACGATGGGCTCGCGGAGCTGGGCACAGACAACCTCGTCGATGTAGAGGGAGTTGGATTTGATGGTGATGTTTTCCTGCAGCTCCAGCTGGCAGCGATTCAGGTTCCTCTGCTCCACCTGTGACTGGGCCGCTGCCTCTTGCATTCTGACGACACAAGGAAGAATGCACAGACGTCACCCACCACTGTCTCATCAGTTATAATCATATAATAAAGCTGTAAATCTGGAGGAAAAGCAGGACACGATTCTCTTGGTCAATAGACTTGTTTCACAGCGGCCATTTTGACATGAAATAGCAGTGTAAACACATGATACCAACAACATGGATTAAGGTTCTGTTCCATTCAGGTCAAATAGAGTCAGCATCATCGTATTGTTCATGTCGGCTCACTGGAAACACTCGGAAATGGAACTGAACCTTAAGCAATATCATCAATAATGTCTGTGTTTACCTGCTATGTCACGTCAAAATGGCTGCTGTGAAGTCAGTAAGGAATACATAAATGTTTCAAGTTCTATTCTGTCTATCAAAACCACAGGTGCCTTTAATGTAATTATCAAAATCGACATTTGCTAAGATGATAATGTGAATAGCCAATGCACCTCTGCACTCCCATACATTTTGCACATCATGTACTGCATCCAGGCTCCAAATTCACAAATTTAGTTAATTCATATTATATCTGATTGTAAAAAAAAAAAAAATGTACAGTCTCAAAAATTAT
>OMLB01015350.1:8113-20802 GCA_900302555.1 Myripristis jacobus
ATTCCAACAAAAAAAAAAAAAAAAAAAAAAAAAAAAAACCTCAAGCCCAACCCAACCTTTGTGTCCAAAACTGACCTGAGCCTGAGATTTTGCTTGTCCTCCATCACTAGGTTACATTTACCACCTGAAATAGCCTATGTGGTGCTTTCAGCATCACCACGTAAACTCCAGCACAATAAAGGAAACTGTCCAGAATAGAAAGTAGGTTCATTAGATTTATTTATTTTACACAAGAGTTTCACTAAAGTAACTCAGACGTGATCAAACCCGACCCAAACGTAATTTCTAAATTTTTATCCAAACTTGGCCCAATCCGTCAAGTCCCTACAGGCTCGGGTCAGGTATCCACACTCTCTTCCATAAAGAGTCAGACATGAAGAAAAAGACACTCCTTTATTCCTCCCGTTACAGCTAGATCCATTTTACATAAGCCACTTCAGCTTCCCTGCAAGATTAACCTCAAACAGCCAGATGGCTTTCTCCTTCAGACCAGGAAATGCATAACTGAAGCAAAAAATATACAAATGATTCATAGATGGACAACCTAACCTGATGGTTCTGGTTCTAATTTATAGTGAGGTGAATGCAACTGGTTTCCTTACTGAAGAAGTCAGTTTATGTACAGAACTTTCTACAGTTTAATAATAGTATCTGATTTTCAAATTGAATTTCACTATAGCAAAAACGGACGCATTTATAGTTGCCCTAAAAGACTGTTTCCAATTGAAAAGTCTAATCTAATTTATTTTCCTAAAACAAGGATGTAAATGGTGCTTTCACCTTAACTAATTACCACCTACACAGAGACTTAACAGAAAATCAATAGCACCCTATTGTTGAGAACAGCATGGTGGACAATGGGCTCCAAATTGGCTCACTTTTCTATGAGCATGTGCAGGCAGCTTTAAAGTACACTCAAAGAACTGCACGACTGAATCTAACAGCAGACTGATGATGCTCAGTGATGATGAGACACAAGGCTCCAATACACTGGAGCCAGTGGACTGAATATACAGAATGGTTGGTTATTTTCTACAGAAAACAGAATGAGATACACCTCACTACAGTATAGAGGCCAGGGTCTACCATACCAGGCAGGAGCCCAGGTGCAGGCTGTGCAAAGATGCCCCTGAAACAGAACAGCACATCACAGCAGGGTGCAAGATGCTGGTAGGTACAGCATGGATCGCCATAACCAAGTGGCTGGCATAGTGTACAGGAACATCTGCACCGAATCAGGGCTCGAAGTCCCAGGGTCAAAATGGAAGACACCTCCAAAGGTGTTTGAGAGCAACAGAGCCAAGATCCTGCGGGACTTTGAGATCCAGATGGATAAACTTGTGGTGGCTAATCAACTAGACATCATCATGGCCAACAAACAGCAGAAAAAGGCAGTAGGGATAGATGTAGCAATCCCAAGCAACACCAACAACAGGAAGAAGGAACACGAGAAGCTTGAAAAATATGAAAGGCTGAGAGAGGAGCGAGAGAAGATGTGGGGAGTGAAGGCAACAGCAGTGCCGCTGGTAATTGGAGCTCTCAGGGCTGTGACCCCCAAACTGGTAGAGTGGCTCCAGCAGATTCCAGGAACAACATCTGAGATCTCTGTCTAGAAGAGTGCAGTCCTGGGAACAGTTAAGATACTGTGCAGAACCCCCAGGCTCCTGGGCCTCCAGTAGAGGACCCTAGGACCTGAAAAAAATGTTTTATATATAAAATTAATCAGAATTGGGTCACTTTCAGCCCCTGTGAATGTAGTCATAGGCTTTCACACATATCCAATTCCACTCATTTGGAGAAGAGAGAACACGAAGAGAGGGCTCTTCTAATAATATGGGCTGATGACAACATTTCACAATTGCTTGTGGAAACATTGTTAACATAGAGTGTCAACAAGCATTCATATTACTCATACTGCCAATTGCTCTTATTTGGTTAAAACACCAAAGCATGATAATAAAAGTCATGATTGTAATTGCAGTATGTATCTGTTGGTCCATTCAAATACACTTTTGTCCACAACCTGACTTTACCTCTTAAAATACTTGTCCAGTGGATGAGTGAGCTGTTAAACTGCACTGCATTTGTTGACACATTTTATTTCACTTAACACAGGGCCTTGTGAACACTAACCTAATGGAAAATACAACATAGTAGAAACTTTACAGCTGAACTGAAACAACGCAAGTGAACTAGAGGTGTTAAAGATGTCTGTGTAGGTTCTCAGTCATCCAGTCCAGGCCATCCATATAGAGTTGAGTCGAGGTCAACTAGACTTGTTTGTAGATTCTGCTCCCCACTCATCCAAGAAGCTTCTTCACTTCTGACAGGTGTGAAATAGCTAATTACTCTCTTTCAATCGACTCCATTTGACCAAACTCACTTTATGAAGTATAAATGCCCAAATTCCCAAACTGCATCAAAGCAGGCTTAGTGATCTGTCCTGCTCAAACCTACCAAAGCTTGGCCCAAACTTGGAACCATCACACTGAAGTGACAGTATACATATATATATTTCATATCTCACAGGAACACCCCTCAACAGGGATAGTGCTGTGGCCACTCCTCTAATGTAATGAGCACATACACAATGTGGTGGGTCCTTGCACTGACAGCCACTTCCATAACCCATTGAGAAAGACACTGCTCAGACAGATGTCAACCCATCGCAGGATTTGCAAAACATACAAATAGCTGGACACTTTGTTGGAAATCTGAGTTTTGTTTTTTTTTTGAGTATATTTATAATCTTTTAAATTCTTGAGCACATTAAATATGAAGGCTACATCGGGGCATACTGAGAACCCTGGTGGAGAGATTGAAGCATTGTGTCTCTGTCATGAAGCAGCATGCTGCTGTGACGTCTTCAATGTGGTAAGCTGAAA
This sequence comes from Myripristis jacobus, assembly GCA_900302555.1. Taxonomy (NCBI): domain Eukaryota; kingdom Metazoa; phylum Chordata; class Actinopteri; order Holocentriformes; family Holocentridae; genus Myripristis; species Myripristis jacobus. The sequence goes on from OMLB01015350.1 coordinate 10,999, forward strand.
TAGATTCAAGATTGAAGTTTGTATAAGCTTTGCCCTGGTCAAGCAGCTCCTGCAACCTGGCTTACTCATGGGGTAATTGAATTTCCCCAACATGGTGATAATAAAAGTACATCTTATCCTTTCCACCCTCATGAGAAAGCCAGGGTGCAGCAGTAATCTTCTGTTTCTCTATGACATCTGTCCTGAATGATGTGTGTATAATGCCTGAAAAAGAAGTGACTTCCTCCTGAGCAGAGTAGGGAGACCAGGAGTGTCTGATAGAACAGCCCATTATTCCCCTGCTCAGCCAGCTACAGATGAGTATCGGTTAGAGCTTGGGAAGATGACTGGAAAACAATCCCGGCTGGCAGTGAGACAAGGCAGTGGAGATGGGTCGCTGCACTCAACAGTCAAACCTAACCAGCCAGTGGAATGTGGGCACTGAGAGAGATGAGAATTTCTATCCTCTGGCTATTCTGTTGGGTGCAAGTTCTTTATTTTTGCTGTTATTTCCACCAACACCTGTTTGGTAATGTGGCTTGCAATGACATTGTTTGTGCTGAAATGGGCAGAGTGTGCACTAAAAGCAAAGTATCAATACAAATCAGGCGGCACCATGCAATTTTCTTGTCCAAACATACACCTGCACTTCCACCCGCTCAGATCACCTTGGTGTTATTTTTGTGCACATATAAATGTTGCCAAATGTGACTAATTGAATGCAACCTTTTCAGTCACTTTAGTGAAACAAATGGCAGGCAACCAACAAAACAAAAATGTGGTGTTTTGATACAAAGTTACTTGTAATGGCGTACAATGCGGTTGAGTCAATCACTGCCTCCCAAATTATGATATTAACATAATTAAGCTCAAAGAATATGGAGATTGAGCGCTCACCAATACACAAAAAATTAATTCACTTTAAGAAGAGACATCATCTGGGGAGTAGTACATTCATATTTGGTGTGATGTATATTAATATTAAGCGCGCCATATATTCGGCATTGAGTGCACAACCACGACAAGAATATTGACTTCCTCTTGGAAGAATGCTGTCTGCACTCTCCTCCCTATTGTGAACCAGCCTGTACATCACAGCAGGGACCATAGTGCTTTAAATAGGGCTGAGAAGAGTTCAGATGATTGGCCATGACTCCTGTCAGTCCCTTCCAAACCTACTGATAATGTATTCCTCTTAATTCAGCCCCTTTCACAGCTGCACCACTGATGTGCCCCTGCAGTGCCAGCTCCTCTGGTCAGGAAACTACCCAAAATCTGATGGTCATGCCCAAGTGAGCTTACACAGTGACCTTGCCTGTGTCTGTGCTTTGATTCACAAAATAGCTCCCCATGTATCATATGGGTGGACCAGGATAAAACAGCCACTATCTAAGTAAATCATCAACAGAAACCCCTGCACTAACTTAGAGAAGACTTTCAGAGACGATAAGAAGCCAGTCAGTTATTCAACTACACAAACAAGCTGGCCTTTGTCACAGTACAACTGCATCCACAATTTTACATTTCTATACAAATTCACATCTTTTGTTCCAACACAACCATGAAGAAACTTTTAAACACTTGAAAATACTCAAAAAAAGAAAATGATCATGGCAGCCTTTTTAAGTTCTTTTTTTTTTTACACCTTACAAGAAAGTAAGGTGTGAAAATGATAGCCAAAACAAAGAAAAAAAGAGAGAAAACAGTGCAATCTTCCTGACCCCATTAAATTTTCTGCCATAGGGGAAATCACAAAACAGAATACAGAGAATATGGACAGTGAAAAAGTGATAATCCTCTCTGCAAAAACACAACCAGCGTCGGAAGTCCTTTGGAGAAAAACACTTGAATTTGCAACAACACTCTTTCTAACAGTACATTTATAGTAATTAACGACTATTATTTCACATAATTATATAAAAACAAACATAAAACAATTTTGTACAATATTTTTTTTGGCCACCCATTGTCCTGTAGTGCTTTTTGTCGTCCTGCTGCATCATTGTGCAGTTTTTTTCCCCCCATGGCATTGCCAACTGCTATTTACCATCTCCTGAAAAGAAAAAAAAAAAAGGATACTGATTTTGCCATCAATTAGCATGGCAATGATCAAGGCATTTGGGTCAGCACTAGAAACCATTGTTTCAATGTGCTCGGTGTTAACATCATGGCCGTTGTCAATAAATAAATAAATAAATAAATAAATAAATCAATCATTTGATTCTACCTCACTCACATAGCACAGTAATTTCTCATGAACAGACCAAATGCCTCAGGTCTTTCTCATATGGACGGCCTACTGGTTCTGTTACTGCCTCCCTTCAGCCTCTCTCCTCCACCTCTCTGTGAAATGTAGCCGGGCTCTCCAGTCCAGCTCATTCTTCTCCCTTTACAGGTTTACAGCCACAGAGCCGCTGCCAGAGCTTTTTAATGCTTCTTATCTGCTGTAACCCCAGCAGCAGGAGTCAAACCCCATCGCTCAGATCTGATCTTGTCCACACAACCTCAAGAAACGAATGTAACATGACTCAGTGTTGAGATAAATAACCTTCTCTGGGGCTGGAGGGGTTGGAATTCAAAATGGAGAAAAAGCTTCAATCTGACCACACTGTAATCCTTTAAATAGTGACTGTGACAAATGCATATGTTGATTTATGATTGAAATTGATGTGTTTTAATTAACATCTCATCTCTAAAGAAAACTGGAAAAAAGTGGCAAGCAGCAAGTCCTGGATTATGGATGGACCATGACATCACCAAGTGAGAGATTCTGAATTACTGGGATTTCTGGATGTATGTGGACAACCTGCTGCTGTAACATGAGAATTTCCCAGTTTGGGATCAATAAAGTATCTAGCAAAGCAGTAAAGCAGTAAAGCATCTAATACTAGGATGTTTGACGGGCTGTGGATTGTGCAGGTGGCCAACTTACGTCAGGAACACAGGCAGGATTCAGATGCAGACAACAGGTAAAGACAGAAATGCAGTTAAAGGCTTTTCTGAAGTCAGGTGGCAAGGTGACGTCACTTCACAAATGGTGGAATAGCCCAACAAGCTGTCGTACCACATTAGCGGGTATATCGAAGAAAATGGCTTACAAACAAACCCAAACAAAGTATGCAGAACAGAAACCAGTAGAACAATCTTTTTCCCTCATTTCTTTATTTATACTGAGCAGACTAATGAGCTAACAAAGAGCAGCTGTTTGGACAGGAATAAGACAAGAACACATGAAGGTGGGAAGAAGCCACTAATAGCATGACAACAGACAGGTGTGAACTAAGAAACACAGCAGGCAAGACCGGATCAACATCAAAATGTCAAAACACTGATCCTCACACTGGGTTAATATGACTCCAGTGGAGCCCAAGAATTTTAACCTAGAATTTAGTACTTAACAGTAGCAGAACCATAATTCATTATTTTTTTAGTGCAGCAGAGGTATGATATTAATCCTCAGTTAAGTCATGAATTACAAAAATAAGGCAATTTATTCATAGTATTGAATACAATGGAATACTGCTTTTATTTTTTTGTAATTCTTGGAGCCGATGATTCATTTGGAGTCCATTAGATTGCATTACACAAAGAAAAAGACAGAGAGTTGAGGAATGAAATATCTGTGGATAAAGGCAAAAAGCTTTCCAAAGCCTGGCCCAGAAAAGAAAACTGCAACTGATGGCCAGGCACAACTTCACCCAAAACAGAAAAGTGCATGAAATAGTCAGGGTCACTTGAAAAACTTGCGGATTCCAGCCCCACTTACTGATAAAGCAGGAAAAAGAAATTTACTGCTTAAAACTCAGCACATTTCGGTATGTGTCCTTCATCACCCTGATGAAGACCACTTGCTGAAACGTGTTGGTTGCAGCATTGAGAGCACTTAAAAGATACCAATAGTGGCAGACAAGAGGATGTCTGTAGTTTCTCTTGTCCATGTAACTGGCAACCTCGGCTATGCTCAATATCAAGACACAGAAACAGAGAAACTGTTGACTACAAGGCACTTTGTACAGCGCATACTTCTAAAAACAGTATAAAATTGTCAAGATACGCAAGATACGCCAGTTCCACATGCTGGAAATTCACCAAAAAGCATCACGTCTTTCTTACCACGACTCACCTTTCCGCAAAGATTCATTTTGTTGCATGAATCTGTTCAGAAGTTGCATGCGTGTTTATATGAATTTGCAAATAGATAAGCTGCTAAGTATGTAAGTATAAAGTATATAATACTTTTTCCCCCATTTACACAGCAGCAAAGAAAATGGATGCAGAAAACAAATGGCCATCATCTTCAACCAGGCAACAAAATATCTGTACAGAGTTACTGGTCACTTACTGGGGGTATGAATTAACTTTTGGGCTTCTTATTTGGCTAGATATTCTTATGTCAAGCCACTGCGAAAGCCCCTTTTGGCCAGTCAGTGTGAAAAATTAATCAGTTCTTTCTGCAAAGTTCCAAACACATCCATTTAACTTTTAGAGGTATCCTGCTGACAAACAAACAGACAAACGAATGGCGAGAAAACATAATCCCCGTCCACCTTGATTGACAAATGTAGTGCCATGTGTTCACAATCACTCCCTCCGGTAGGACAAATATTCACTCCCTCCGGTATGACAAATATTCACACCTTCCGGTATGACAAATATTTGGAGAAAAAAAATGTTAATGTCCTTTAAGAAAAAAATTCACGTGCACTTCCTGTGAAGAAAGTCTTGAAGGTAACAGGGAACAAGTGATCCTCACATGCCAGAGCTCAAAATAAAGTCAAGAGCCATACAGCTCAAGCTCAGATGTCGACTTCAGAGACAGAGATAACCCTGCAGTGAGCTGGAATGAGACCCAACCACAAGCTGCTGAAGAGGGCACAGCTTGACTCTATTATATAATCTAATGGGATTAGCAATTCAGCTGCTCTGAGTGAGAGTCATATTGTCTGAGTTTAGCAAATACAGCTTCCATGGAGTATCTGATCAAGAGGAAAGAGAAAAAAAAGTGGTATAATGCAATATATCCACTTGTCACAAACTACCAATGTGGGGATGTATGATTGATTAAAAAAAAAAAAAAATAGACTAAACTGACTCAAGTGTTTTCCTCCAGTAAACATGTGGACGTGCCCGTTTGGGGTGGCTATGATGTAAAGGCTAACTGTCGTTTGTTTCTGCAAAGGACTTTGAACTAGTTGGAAATTGAGGCTTTGTAGAATTGCAGTTTTAGGTCTCTCAAGCTCCTTCAGTCCTTTCTCTCCCTCCTCCTTTCCTCTTCTTTCCCTCTCTCATTCACCTCCTTTCCATCAACTGATCCTGAAGCCCAGTGTGTCATGCACTTTAAAATGAATGTCTGTAGTCCTCTACTGAGCTATTCTAAATGTTAATGTCAGTCCAGGCAAACAGCAGGTGGAAGCTTCTTATTTCGCTCTGACAGGCCACCTTCAGAAGTCGGCTACAGGAGTACAACACTGAAGTGTTTGAACACATTAGACTGTGAAAAAGACAGAGTGGCCAGGCTGACATAAAAGACTCAAACAGGATTACTCTACATCAGCAGATATGACCTGAACACAGCAGCTGAGAGGAGGAATGACAGGAATGGAGGGAGAGGAGAAAGCTGAGTGCTATAAGCATCTGTTGTTAACTCTGACTGCCCTTTCACTCAAGAGTGAATGACAAGCTATGCTATGCTAACAATAATTGAGCAATGTAGGGTCAGCTGACATAAATGCTGCAGTGATTCAAAATGTTGTTTAACTGGATTCTCCCCTTATAAAAAGAAAAACATTTAAAATGGCAGACTAAAGACTGTATCTGCAGATTTCACATTTAAAAAATGTACTTACTTTCAAAGACATAACAGTGTGTTCAGTTATGGACAATCATTTCCATCATGATCGTTGATGCTTTCTGCCATGACCCCACCGTGGATTTTCATGTGGGTCTGCCCAAATGGTGCAGTGACTGGGGTGTCTGTCTGGCAAATCTGCCTGTAATGTCATTAGTGATAAATTCACAACACAGACCTCATGTGAATCACTGCATTAAGGCAGAGCATACATCACATCACAAAGTCAGCAGATTATTCAGTGGCTCTTTTTAATAATGCACACAGAATGGATCAATCCTCTGTAATTTTCAGCAGCCCTTTATTCTAGTCCAGTTGTATTGTTCTACTCCCTCTTATTACCCGAGGTATTTGGAAAGTGTTAAAAAGACTAATGAGTCTTCTAAATAAGTCATCAGATGATACTGATGAATGGGGATTATTGAAGTATTCAAGATTTCAGGAGTATAAAGACCCTTAAAAAGACATGTTTGTGATTAAATAATTCCACTTTTAGCCTTCAGCAGGCTTTAAGCCATCACTTGAATCTGACAGTGACGGGTGCAAGTGAGCCTCATCTTCATCTGATATTCTTAGGAATTCCTGGTTAATTGATCTTCCTGGTATTGGACCTTTGGTTTAATTTCTTCACTGACCCTGATGTTTCTCCCAAGAAAAACAAACACTAAAGCAAAATGCCCTGTCTCTACAGGCTGACAAGGGTCAGTCATCATCTGAGGTCCTCTAACCCCTCTGTTAGATGTAATCTGTTATCCAGACATGGGCAAACATTTCCCCCATGTGTATTTGTGAACTTCAGTCAATTTTTATTGCCAAAGCAGTTCCTATTTCTGCCAGCAACCAAATATAAAAGTATACGTTCCAATTGCTCCTGATGCTGACATGCACAATACACCTCAGATGTTTCCAGCTATGATAATGTTATGGTAGCTGTCATCTGCATCTCTCATGACAGAACAAATCAAGAAAGGAAGTGTCATGCCTGGTAATAAGCCGTTTCAGTGCGAGCCAAGTTGTTTGAACAGATAATGCCTGTTTATGAGAAAATTAAATGTTCAAAATGCAGCTGATAAATCATGAAAATAATCTTGATAAAAGCCTAATTGAATTGATAAATTAATTCTTGAATCGTAACTTGTTTTGATTAAGAAAGCAGTGATTTGATGAAAACACACGTGATTTGATAAAAGCTCCGCTGTCGTTACCCAAAGGAGTTTTAAACTAAGACTTGTTCAGTCGGTTCAATTATACTTTTATTAATCATTTCTCAAATACACCTCTCTCTCTCTCTCTCTCCCTTTTTTTTTTTTTTTTGGTGAGTTCCACCATTCACACATTTTGTCCTCAAAGTAACCACTGTCTTCAAACAAGGATTTCTGAGCAAACTTGGAATTTTAATAAAGCTGTGGCAGAAAACAATGATTTCTTTTGTTTTTTTTTAACAGGAAAAAGCATTCAGGAGCAGAAGAATACACATAACTGCTCTAACATTTGTCTTTAACAGTATTGTTATGTTCTGCATTTTTGTGTGACATTATCAAAGTGTGTGAGTGTCCCAACTGTTCTGTTGCCAACAATGCACCCTGGATGAAAGCATGAACTTGAGTGCTCCTTGATAATCTTGGAAACATGAAACTTATGTGTGCAGCTGCTCAAGGGCAAAACTGCTAGTGTGGTTAATCTGAATTAGGCACAAAACACACACTGACTATGTGTGCACCGCTTCCTCTGCTGCTGCTAATTCTAATGTTGGAGTGGTTTTGTGCAGCCAGTCAAACTGATCCTGGGTTGACCCTGATCCCAGATATGAGAATCTGGAGTCAGAGAGTGCTGTGAATGGAGATTGAGCATGAATCAGAAACAGCGGGAAGAGGGATATGGGAGTCTCTCTTCTCCCCAGGTAGTGGGAGGGAGGCTGGACTGCTAACACTGTCCCAGCCTTGGAAGAAGACAGGAATGTGTGTAGAGATGAGCACAGATGGAGATGAATGGTCAAGCCAGGGGAGAACCAGTCAACAGGGGCTCCGTCTGTCTGTTTCCCCCAGGGTGGTGGAGCCATGCTGGGGCTGGGAACTCAGAACAGATGGATAGAGATTTAACACATCTCTGATTCAGCTGGTGGACTGAAGATGACTCAGGAGAGAGAGAGAGAGAGAGACTGATGAGGAGAGAGGGAAAGTGAGAGCAGAAAATATGACTCTTGATTGTAAACAGTGATATTGGGCTCTAAATAAAAATGAACTTGAAATTGAACTTGATTGAAAACAGGCATCTCAGTGAATTTCATCTAAGTGAGATGCAATTAATTTGAAACAGGAACATTGGATAAGCACACTGTCTTGGGTCCGGACCTTCAGCTGTGGCTTCATTTGTCACTTTAATAAGCAAGAAGTGTAGTTGAGACCCTAACCCGATACCAAGAGCAGAGACAATCAAGTCCAAGCCAGGACCAAGACTTTGAGGGTGTCACAACTCAGCAAAGACCAAGACCACATCAAATGGAGTTCAATTCAGGTTCGTGTACAGGATTTTTATAATGAGCACAGAGATTACAAGACACATAGCCTAAGCTGTAAAGTAATCGATCCCAGGGAAAAAGATGGGTTAATGTACAGCATATCGTGATTCCTCCATGGTTTCAATCAGGAAAATAACTGATTCTATTTTGGTGAAAATAAATAAAGGCAACATATATAAGATAGTGATTCCTGTTTGAGCATTCATACACCCACAAGTCAAAATAACATATATCCATGCTTCATGGATTAAAGCAGGCAAAACTTTGGGGATCCTCCCTCTCATACATTTCAATTTATCACTTTTCCATCACTGTGTTGTTTGTCTGAACTGTCTGATGCCACATCCAGCTCAACTTTCCCAGCAAAGACGAATACTATTAAAAGAAAATAATAATGTGCTTTACATGTGTGGTGGTGAGAGAATGTTCCCTAAAAATTACTGACTTGAAAACAAATTGTACTAGCCTTCTCCAAAAATATCATTACCATTTTTTGTATTGTGGCACCACAAAGCAGCTGTTTTACGATGTTGGAACAAGCCAGCGCTTTCAGCACCATGGACAGGGTCTTTTCCACAGTGGTAGTTGACTAGAGAAAGTTCTAGCCAACTGCGTTGGCGCAGTTGCGCCAGGCGTGCTGGGTGTGGCCAAGTGGATTTTGCAAGTTTGGCACGCCGTGCGCCTTGGCGCAAGTGGTCCTCCTACCGGCGCAAGGGAGGAGAGAAGGCGTGGAGTGAGTTTGACACAGCTGATTCACTTTAAATCAATCAAATGAGCCAATGTTCCCGCCCTTAAATGCGTTGCGGATGTGGCCAGGCGGATTTTGCAAGTTTGGCACGCCGTGCGCATGGCGCAAGTACTCCGCCGCTCCTCCTACCGGCACAAGGGAGTAGAGAAGGTGTGGAGGGGGTTTGACACAGCCGATTCACTTTAACCAATCAAATGAGTCCGGGAGACCGGCGCGGAGCGGAGACCGGCGAGCAGTGCGCACACGTCACCAAAACCTCACAGGCAGGCTTCCGGAATGTCAGGCACATGAACAATGTGATAAATACCATCAAAAAGCACTATTCAATGCTACGATCACAATCAGCACATACATATATCTCCATATCAACTGTCCCGTCACAACTGATGTCAGATCAAAGGAGATTGGCACCGTTTGTGCTGATTGTGAGGTTTCGGTGATGTGCGCCAGCCAGCGAAACTTCCACTACACCAGCTGCGCTCCGCCTTGCGCTGAAAGTAGACGTGGTTTCAGATGGCGAGCTTTTGGCGCACCTCGGCGAAGCCTTTTGGCACGAAACTGTCACTGCGCCAGGCTAAATCTGTCGACACCTCCCCCCGCTACACCGCCACTCCCATCTCGGCGCACCTCGGTCTGGGAAACTTGCCTCTCGCGTTGAATCTAGCTCTGCGTGGGGTGCGCCTCACTGCGCCACCCTGCTCTTTGGGCGCA
>OMLB01015352.1:0-10093 GCA_900302555.1 Myripristis jacobus
ACGGCGCTCTGCAGCTGGCAGCCAGAACAAAAACAAACACATGTGGAAGGTTAAAATATAATCAGTCTTCCTCGACGATTCCACAAATGGTTCTCAAAAACCCCAAACAAACAAACCGGCTCCCTCGTCCGCGCATGTTTGAGGACACGAGGATAAATATGTAGCCCCAAACGCGGCGTGTAAATGCTTTATTTAGTTTGTCTAAATGTTTATCCGCCTTGCCATGTAACACTCCACACTTGTTGTGCGGCGCTGAGAGATCACAAAACAAACTGGGTGGCGAGGTTTCAACAAACTCCCAGTCTGAGTTTCCACGTCTTCTGGCTCCGGGTCAAATCATTAAACCTCCCTACATGTTTGGGGATCCAGGCCTCTCGGTGCGGCGGCGCTGGAGGTGAGAGGAGCGTTTGGCAGATGACGCACGGCCTGCGACGGCGCCAAGAGCAACACAACCTCATGACAACACAGCAAAACACAGCAATAATATAGAAACCATGCCGTACGTTCACTTCGCTGTGTGTGTGTGTGTGTGTGTGTGTGTGTGTGCTACCGTGGGTGTTGAAAGGCACCTTACACACAGAGATGACAGAGATTTATGCCACCAGATTAAAGTCGGTGAAACCAGGGATGTGTTTTCATTTATCACGAGGGGAAAAGGATGGCGATAAACACTGCAGTAAAACAAACGCTATAATTAAGACTCTGCGCTGACTCTCATGGAGGCAAATAATAAAGTAGCAAGGAATCAGGACCGATCAGCTGACTATCATTATTGGCTGGTATCCACTTTGAAAACGAATACTGGTATCACTTGTACTGGCCGGATATGACTGAATTGTGAAATTGGCCCTTGTGTGACCTTTTTTTACTCTAAAATCAGCAACAGTGCTTTGTTTAAGGCCCATCTGAGAAGCTTAACCTGCATATGTGTAATGATTCTTAATAAAATTTAGATCGGTGTTGGTGTCGACTCTTCTGAGTGGGATGCTATCATCAAAAAATCGAATCCTCCATCCCAGAATAGGAAATGTCTCATATGAAAGTGCTCCCACACACAGGCTCACAACATGGCACAAAACACAAAGTTTGGTCAGTGTATGGATGTATAGAACTGATATAAATGAGTCATTACTGCTGCCAGCATGTTCAAGAGCTCAGTCTAAAAAAAAAAAATAGTGCCATCTCCATTAATTGAGCAAAGCTGCAGGCGTATGGCTCCTCAGTCTTAAATCGTTTTGTCTCAATTCATCTATCTTTTACAAATGAGGGGTTCCGTGGCTCCCTGAGGGGCCACAGCTTCCAGCAGGGAAGGCCCAAAATGGCACCCATAACCACAGGCCTGGAGGCAGCCGCAGTATCCGCACTGCCTCACACTCTGATCTGGGAGAAAAACAGCCCCTTCAAACAAGTAGCCTGTTTGTCAGATGGAGGGGAGTGCCAGCCACTAGTTTTGCCTTAATATAGTCTTGCTGATCCTCTCGCTGGCTTTTCAACAGCACATGCATTCTGGTGCGCAGAAACCCATGTCAGATGTGACTTATTGGTTCAGCATTTGAAATAGAAAGCTGCGGTTACTCACAGTTTCAAAAAGAAAGGCTCTAGCTCTTGGGGCCGTGCTGAGGCAACGGGCTAAGTCAGGCTTATTTAGTAGGGTCAATTTCAGGAAGGGAAAAAGAAATGAATCTTGCAAACAGGAAGAGGCTGAGGATGCAAAAAAAAAATTCCCAAGTATGTTCTGAAATACGCCTTTTTCTGTGAGAGCTGTCAGCAAGGGTCCGGTTCACAAGTTCATCCCCTTCAATCTCCCCTAGGGCTGGAGATTCATTTGCTGTGTAACTTTAAAAAAAAAAAAAAAATGACATGAAACATAGGCAGGTGAACGAGGGGTCTCATCGCGTATTTCTTGACGATGATGAGAAAAGGAGTTATTTTTGGCGAGAGGCGAGTATTGTGTAAAATGCCACGTTGAAACCTCCCGGGGAACTGGGCCTTTTTCCTCTCTCGCACACATGTGGCGCGCTACATCGAGTTAAAGGCACATACGTTACACATGCAGCCTGACAAGCCAAAACCCTCTGCCTGGAACACAAGCACACACACACATGATTGTAATAAAACGCCATTATCATCGCATATTCGGGTAAAAAGCATTAGCAGAAAGTCACAAACCTTAAAAAGTCATAACACCTCAGGACAGTCAGAGAATTTTTGCAGCTCGTCTTTCCAACTGTATATAAGACGATGCTTTTTTTCTTGGCAGCAGTGAAGCCTGTGGTCTGTATCACATGTGCTTCTATCTCAGCAAACTTCAGGCTGCTCCTAACCATCTGCTGTGGAGGCATTTTGATTATCTGCAGCCTGAACTGTGTTTTGCCTTGAAAGTCCATGCGTGCACTATTGGTTTACATTACCTTATCATATTCAGAGAACAGACATGCTGTATATATTTAGTGAAGCCTATATTACCATTACATTAAAAGAAAACAAACCATCTAAGAGAAGAAGCGGAGAAGAAGCAGAGCTCGTAACCCTCGCTATCTCCAGCCGCACGGCTCAGTCCAGCTGCATCCAGTGGCTGGCTGGAACATCTGTTTCTGCTGCTCCAAAAACTGTTTGTTTGTTTTAACAATTATGTCCCGATGTTTCTCATTTCATTTCTCAAATCTCTCGAAAGTCATTATCCCGTTTCAGGTCCTTCAAGGTTCTGAATTTTTAGAAAGCCAACGCGAGGATCCGCTGAAACTCGGCGTCCACGCGGCACGACGCTCGGCTCACCTTTGACACCTCAGACAGCTCAGGAGAAAAGTGGGAGAAAGTGTTCGCTCTGTCTGCAGCCTCGCAGCCGAACAGGCTTGGATCACGCAGACAGTCAGTGCCAAAACTGTTTACACCATCTGTCAGCCTCGGGACACGTACGAAACACCTCGTGAGGGGTCCCGAGCGAGAGACGTATGCGTTGTATAGCTGAAATGATGAGAGTGTGTCTCAAGAGGAGATAAGAAGTGCTATTAATGACTGCTTCATGTAAACAAGGGTGACACCTCCAGCTACTGCGTCTGCCTGGCTCGGACATTCAATTTGCGCGATTCCATACGCAGCTCGGCCCCGAAATGAAGTGAGGGAAGCTAAATGGAGGCTGGGAAACGGCACAGACCTACTGGTTTTTTTTGTAGTTGTTGTTGTTGCTGTTAAAAGTGCGGCAGTGGGGTGCACTCACCAACCCAGCAGTCAGAAGAACTCAATTTCAAACTCTCTCTGTGACCTGCCCATCTTTCCCATCAATCCCCTGCTCATGGCTGCTGGGTGTTGTCAATCAGCAACCCCCCCCAAACACACACACACACACACACACACACACACACACCCAGCTCCTTGAAACATGGGGGCTCTTTGGCAGGCTGCCCAAAAATCCCCTCTGTCCATCTAATGGACCCTGAGCTCTGGATTTGACCTTGACGAATGGGAGCTGAACCTCCCAAGTAAAGTAACGGCCAGCGTTAGGAAATGGGAAAGAAACAAAGACAGAAAAAAAATATGCTACAGTATGACTCAATCCCTGAGCAATGGGGAGTAAAGGGAGTTTTATGTATCCATAGCTCAAAACTAGCCAGGTCTTGGTGTGTGAATACTTGCCACGAGGTCAAACGTCAACCAAAAAACAATCAACTAAATTCAGCTTCACATCACACTAAGAGGCTGAGATGGATTCATTCGAGAAAACTGTTTAGACTAAGTCCCAAACACTCAAACTGTTGTGAAGATGATCAAAAATAAAGCGGGAACTCAAAATGCAGATTTCTCTTCTTTCTCTTTTTTTTTTTCCAACACAGTATTTTCAGAATGTCAGCGTTGGCCAAGAGTTGATCCTTTAGAGCAATAATATTACAGATCAGAGCGCAAACCCAAATAAACAACCAAACCACAATGTGATTTAGCCCTTAAACTCACTTTCATCCCCTCCAGGCCAGGGCTGAGGTTTGCTGCCTTGCCTCACATCTGCCTGGCGCAGTGAAGAGGGAGGGAGGGCTCCCAAAATACACTGCGCCCACTTTTGTCACCCGTTTGGACACGGCCTCTCCCACCACACTCGCCTCTCGCAGCCATTCATTCTCATACGCATCACTCACGTTTCACTGACAACCGAAAGTTGCTGCACTGTCACAGCGACACTATATCACAGCGTTCTGCGCGCGCATGACCTCATTTCCTGCTGCAAATGACTGGTTTTGCCTCCAATTAAAGCTCATCATAACATTTTCACAGTGGATGTGCACACATTACTTCAACCGCTGCAAAATAGCTACTGATCCACTTTCATTTGTCAGTGGCATTTCCACAACAGGCCTCCGCGTCCAGCCTGTGCTGCGTGTGTGTGATTGTGATCCTGCGTCACAAAAAAAAATCAAGAGAGCCATTATGAGTGCAGAGGCTGGTATCATTACACGTGCTTACATTCAAATTGCCCACTTAACATAGTTCTCCTAAAGCAACATGTGTTTATCATTAGAGAGCACGCTAATAGCTCAAACATTATTCGAGCACACTTAATGGCATTGCTGTGCTTTGTTTAAGTCGGCCTGATAAAAAATAAAAAAAATTTAAAAAAGTGCCACTAATAATTTATTAATTTCTCTGAATTCACAAAAACAGGCTTGTCTGTTCTGGGTGTTGCCATTGTCTTGTTCAATCATATTCACAATGCATATTTGCTGTGGGTGAACTCCCACACACTGGCAGTGGTTATGATAACCACATACTAAAAATACTCCATGCGTCCGTACGTGCAACTCAGATGAAAAATCAAAACTATGACAGTAAAAGCAGCCAGGGGTCAGGTGCCTTGCATTTCTGCTTCTGTTTTGTCGTTTAACGGTGGATTTGTCTCATTTCTACAGATAAATGGAGACATGAGATCACACCAAGGTACTTCCAGCTGTTAAGTTTGATAGTGACAATTTTCCACTGTATATAACATCAGGACTTACATAGGGAGAAATCCACCACAGAAATGGCAGAGATATGAAAAAAAAAAAGGTTCTCCAGCAAGGGCAGACGTGTCATGATGTGAGTAAGGGGCGAAATTCATTCTGGGAAATGTAGGAAGTCATGGACTGAAGCAGAAGCAGGAACAGAAGAGGCAGGTTGGGGGGAAGTGGGTTCATCACAAAAAGCAGATTACAGCATGTCATCATAAATTAGCTCATGGAAGCAGCATAAATGGGTAATAATTAACAGTGTAAGGGCGTCTGGGGATGGGTTCTCCCTTTAGCGAGAGCACCGTCAGTGCCCTGTCGCCGCAGCACAATAGCAATTCTCTCTCTCTGACCCTGTCAAAAGCTCACCCAACACACCAGAGCACTGAAAAGATCTGAAAGCCATCGGAAGTGAATTCTTGTCCCCCACAGTCGTGGCAATGCACAAGCAACTGTTTGAACTTGAAAGCGTTTTATTGGAAGGCGCCCATGTGTGTCCCACTGACTGGATGTCATGCATTTGAGACGGATTCAGGATTTTTGTTTTCAATAACGTTGGAGTGTTCTATTTTCTGAGTGAATCCCCTATGTAACAAAAGTCTCTGTGAAGCTCTGATGATAGGGGTGAATAGCAGACTGAGGAAATTGCATGAGGAGGGGAAAAAAAAAAGACAGAAAAGAAAAGTGAGAGAGTTATCTCAATAACCACATCATTACTCTCACTTTTCCTCTATCATCTTAATACATACTTCTCATTTCTGGTCCAGCACACATTCACAAAAGTCTCATGGTGGCTTAGCACTATGTGATTATCATAGAAAGAATATTTACAGCTTACAGCATTAATGGGGAATACGGGATTTGCTCATACAGTGGTTCATACAACATGTGGACAGTATGATGCAACACATGAAAATGGCAATTTAAAAAAAGAAAGAAAGAAAAAAGACAACATCAACTTCACTTTTTTCTAACTATAATAAAGAATATTCCATTTTAACAACATTGTCTATCCTTAAAAGCATATCTGTGATTATGAGATGAGCAGGATTTGGACAAATATAAGTATATATTAATATAAATCACTGCTTTAAGGTGGTATAGTTCAGTTATTCTAAGTTTTTATATGTCTAAATACAGTGGAGCAGATGGCACAAAGACAGACGGATGTGAAAAAATAAATAAATAATAATAAAATGCTTATGTGGACACTCGGTCCTGGGCTAGTTGTGGCCAGTGGAATAAGTTTTGGAAATTGCCTGTAGGCCTGTGAGAGGGTGTGTAGGCTCCTCCACTGAGGAAACGTGTGAAATGGAGCCAATAAGGAACAATGCACAAACTGTCTGGTTGTCTTGATTAGACCATGATCACACAACTGCATCTCCTCTTCTCAGACTACAGTTTGCTGTACAGGGAAACTCCTTTTCACCCTCGCTGGTTTTTAGTGTTTGTATGACCAAACTAACACGTTTTCCAGTGCACTCTGTAAGTGAAAAGTATTATCAGTGAAAAATGTGTCTGCTCTTCTTTGAAAATGCAGCACGATGACCTAAGCACCTCCATTATTTTCACAACCTTTTAAACCAGACATGTTCTACACTTGTTTTTTTATGGTGCTTCAAAATAAAGTTTGTTAACCAGTTTCCCAGCAATTTTCAGATGGATTCACCAAAACTAAAATTTAGGACATAATCCAGGGATATTACTTCAACAATAAAGGCTCTCTGTCTTTGGAAGAAAACATTAGTTTAGGCATCTGTGTTTCTGTTCAGTGGCATAAAGTTGGATCCTAAAGCAGCTCCATAAAAGTATAACTTTAGAACAAACTAACGTTTCAGATATGTGAGGGGTTTGTTGCTCCAGTTCATTTTCACCTTTTATGACTCTGACACCAGTGTGTCAGCCATGAGACATATTTGCCATTTCTAAAAATGTTCTTTCATCCTTCAAAGACGAAATGCAGCCCGCAGGCCATCTGTTTTCAACTGAGAGGCAAGTTTTAGAGCTGCTGCTTTCCAAGTAGCCTGTAGTATTTACCAAACAAATATTTAGGCCTTTTCATTTATTCAGCTCAGAGAAAACAATGCTGAGCTGTATAAAAAACGCATGCAGCAGTGGTCAATGGTAAGTACTTCGCTTTGCATATTTTAATGCAGCAACCCTGCTCGGAAAAATACATTAGACTATTCCTCGTCAAAGTGATGATTTAAGATGTGAGTCAACAGAATTCAGTGCTTAAAACTGTCATTTCTTCTGGTACACAACACACTACAGGCAAACTAATTCAAAGAGTTAACTTGAGCAATAAAAGCACTGCCACTGTGATGATGAATTCACTACATGAAGCCAGAAAAGTTTAAAGTTAAATCTAAAGTTTTACAGACTAAGTAAATGTATTTATTTACTTGTGAGCTGCACACGTAGGTATCCTAATGAAATCACGCTTCTTTTACAGAACCACAGAACACTGTGCCTCGTACACGGGCGCCCCCATTTACCAGCGCACAGAAAGCGCATGTATTCCCACTCGGAGCCGCTGTGCCTCCTGGCTTCTTTCAGCACAACAGTGTGAGGAAAACACGGCAGCGTTTGAGAGACAGTTTTAACCCGCAAACGTGAAGAGCTTCACCTACAGCCAAAGTTATGATTGAAGTGTGCTATCACAATGTGTTATTACAGTGAATATGACGGTGCGCAAAGCGTCCTCCAACCATCTCCCAGCCGGGACCCGGACGCCCCTCTCTCACTTTCTCTCCCCGGACTTACCTCTGTTACAGGAGGGGAAAAGCTGCGAGCCGCCGGATGAATTAGGAGCAGAACGCATTCTTCTGGTGGCAAATCCGTACGGGGCCCTCCATTAGACACGGGCTCAAAGTGCGAGACAACCGGAGAAGTGAGCTATGGAAGCGGTCGGGGGGTGAAAGGGAGTTTTCAGAGCCGTAACTTCTAAGCAGAGACTTCGGCCAGAGAGCCAAGGTGCGACAGACAGCCCCCCCTTTTTAGTCTGACTCGAGTTGAGGTGGTGGAGAGTTTTGTTGTTGTCCCAAGCCGCTCCGCGTCCCGGCCCCGGTGCGCTCTCCTCAGCCCCGTTACCGTAACTTCTTCCCCGTTCTCGGTCTCCGTCTCTCTACCGCTGCCTCTTCCACACACGCATCTTTGAACCCAGTGTCGAATTGCTCAGCAAATCATGGCAGGCTGGTCGTCAAACCAGGAATGTCCCAGCCCCACAGCTCAGTACGTTTCCTAGAGTGGGAAGTGGCATGGAGAGAGAGAGAGAGAGAGAGAGAGAGAGAGAGAGAGAGAGAGGAGGGGGCTACTGGTGCCCCCATTGACTGTAGCAAAAAAGCTTTACCATCTAGAAAAAAAAAAACCCTCCTCAGCACACCTCGCCTTACCTGTGCGAGCTTTACTCAGGATAATAGAAACTCAACTAAACTCAGTTAACCTATAATTTAATGCTGGGGGGGCATATTATTATTATTATTATTATTTTATGCTGAAAATGCCATTGCTTTTTGTTTATACTGTGTTGTGATGGATGCTAGAGGATTAAAGATTACCCACACCTTTATTTACCACTGCCACTACATCACTAACTACCGGCTGTAGCGTGGCCCTCGTGTGTAATTGCACAAGCTGACTGAGTTCATTTTGCCTGTGGGCATATATTTTACTGCAGTGTATACTTTTCCTGCCATCATATCCAGTGATGGGCTAAATAACAAAGTGAGTAGAGTTTTATCTTCAGTGGGTGAACTTGTACAAAAGGCTATTATGTTTTCAGACAAACATTTATTTGCGCTTATTCTTCCCTACATACATCATGCACACTATGAAATTCTCGTTATAAAGATGTTGTTATCCTCAAAGGGTGGATAAACTCTATTCTGCATATAAAAAACTGGGAAAACTGAAGTCTAGATGGTTTTGCTTGCCACCACATCCCTGAGTATAACTATTCTGGTCGTTTTACTGAAATATTCGTAAGCCAATTGACAGTGTTTTTGCATTTTGCACAGTCATTTCATACCTGTCAGTAAAATAAATGGAAGACCATTAAGTTTTTTTTTCGTAATCTTTCATTCACATAGCCTACACTTAATTGTTACATATTATTACACTAATGACTTCTATTAGAGCTTCATTATCGAAGTGCACTAACTCCCTCACTGTGTAATATTATTTTATCTGTGCAACTGCAAAAACAACCTCAGCCCCAATATTGCCCCAAAGGCATAAAAGTATTTGTTTTTGTTTGTTTGTTTTCAGTGGAATACACTGTACCATGTAGATTAAACTGGCCCTCACTGGGCCCATTGAATTGAATTAAAGTTATGTGGGAGGGAGATGTTTGAACAGCTAATAGCTATGGGTCATTTTTGGCATCAGGGCTGTCGGTTGGATGGTTTGAATGTTGGTTGGCTTCGAGCATTTCCTCATCACTACGTGCGACGCCTTCACGGGGAGGTGGGGGGAGAGGGAGTTGGCGAGTAAAGCCCGTGTGTGTGTGAAACAGTCATCTGTTGTGCGTATGGGCATGTGTAAACAGCGTAATCATCTTTGAGGCGGGTAATAATGCGCTCCAGCGCTGGCCAGGCGGCGGCGGCGGGCCCACCCTGCTTCAGACAGCAGGTGCAGCTCACCATCTGACAGCTGACTTCTATGGAAGGTGTGATCCAATCCTCCTGAGGCTGGAGCGGCCAAATGAGGGCCTTCAGCCAGTCGGGGCCAAACCCAACAAACCAGCAAACCCCTGACACTGGAGGAGAGGGAAAACAACATGGAGGAGGACGACAGGCCTGATGAAGGCCTCTCCTGCTTTTACTCACTTGCAAACTGGACAGTCCTGCTGTCTCATTTTTCACCACTTCTGTCTAACTGTATCAGTTTTCTGCCGTTATAATATATGATATTTCATGTCTACTGTCTTGTTTTCTTTCCCTGCATACTCCTAAGTCTTTTTTCCCTCTCTTTCTTTGACACATTTTCTTTTAGATTATTCTTCAACTTGCTGATAGGAATCCTTTTCTCTCCCCCTCTCTCTCTCAGGGTCAGAGGCTGGTTGGAGATGGAGACGGAGGCTCTGGGTTCAGAGGGGGGTGAGCGGGGTGATTGGACAC
>OMLB01015354.1:0-13218 GCA_900302555.1 Myripristis jacobus
CAATGGCCTTAATACGCCGTGGCAGGATGAAGACATAATCCATCTGTGTGCGGCGCTGCAACGTGACCGGCCCCTCACGTTGACACGGGCAGCCTCTGAAGACCCACCCAATAACAACACCCGCGGCCACGAACCTATCGCACCCCGGCAGATTTAAACCAACAAACTGATTCGAGAAGACACGGGGAGCAGGAGGAGGGGCGGGGCTAGTGGGAGCCATTGTAGTCCGAAGAGCTAGAAGGAGGAAAAGCTGGTGAAGCTACCCCACAGGAACATTTCGTTACAGCCAGGTCTTACATGTTTTATGGTCACAACTTCGATATTCACAAGGCAAAATGAGACTGAGGTCTCAAAAAACCATTAGAGAGTCTCCGTTAACTCCGAAGAGAGGCGGCCGACGGTCAGGCAGAGCTACGCCGCGAGGAGCACGGCTGGCGCGGACCGAGAGCCCGCTGCAAACAAAGGTAAGTTAAGGTTATGAATGAAATCATCGCCCTTACAGGCTAAAGTAATTATCTTGTGCGAATAACTGACACCATAACTGTCGGCATTAAAGGGGTAACGTGTTTTAGTTAAAACAAGACTTTGCTCTGAAGCCAGATAAGCTAGCTGCTAGCTGGCTAATAGTTGAATCCGCAGCAAAACAACACAGCGAGCTGGACGGATCCAGACGTTTTGTTCCTGCTTGTGTTCACATTTACTTTCTGGTGACACGAACGCTAGTCGCGCAAACAGCGACCATGTTTTCTAGCATGATTTATAAAGCCAACGTGATGAAAGTTATTTCTGAAAAGCTGTCTTCAATTTTCTTCGATTTGTCGTAAAATTGGTCGAATGAATGAATGGCTGGCTGGCTGCCTGCCTGGCTGGCTGGCTGACTGACTGGCTGCGCTTCAGCTCGGCGCACATCTGGTCCACCAAGCAGGATCAGCTCATTTCAGTAACACTGGGACTTGGATAGGGCTCTCCTTTCACTCCCATAGTCGTCAACACTACACAGTGGAAGCGGTGGAGAACAAGTTTGAGATCAAAATTGAGATTTAAGTGAACCCTCCTGTCACCTTCTAATTTACTAACATCTGTCATCAGTTACGGTCAGTTTGATCCCAGTAATTTAAATCTCCAGAAAATGATTATAACACAAAATGTTGCCAAAGTTTATTATTCTTGTACTTCATGTGTCTCGTTGACTACTTAAATAGCCCTTTAAATACCCACCCCCAACCCCATACATTAAAGCTCCTATGGAATTAAGGCTGAAAGATACAACTTTAGCATATTGTTATCTATCTAGATATGAATATGCATTATATGAATATCTCAAAAGGCAATGATATGGACAGTATCAAGTTTAGGAGTAGCCTAAGACAGTGATTGGTCTCTTAGGATCAATAAGATATTATGTGAAGTAGCTGCATTTTCTACATCCAGTTGGTATTATTATGCTGTTTGAAGAATGCTCAGTTGTTACTATTGCTACGCTTGAGATATCTAGTCAAAGTGTCCAAGTATCAAAGTGTGAACCTATAGTTGTATCAATATTGATTGAGATATTTGGCATGAATATCAAGGCATGACATTTTGTCCCTATTGTGCAGCCCTAGTGAAAATCAAGTTCTTCCCTCCAAGATGTCATGTGGACAGTCAGTGGTTCTCACACAGAGGGAAAGTTTTTTGACAATTATAAATGGCATGTTATACAGGCTCCATTTCTAAAACATCTAAACAAATGTGTGAAAAATGTTTTAAACAGCTTAGACAGCTAGGGGTCAAATAGACCCACAGGAACACTCATGTATACGAAATGTGTACAGGACATTGAAAACAAAATCATGTAAATTTTAGGTTTATTAAGTTGTCCATGTTAAATTAGGAAAAGTCGTTAATATGAAGCAAAAAATGCTGTTAATCATGTATTTAGAGACGTTAAACGTTTGATTATCTGTATGCTGAATTTACCAGAAGACTCACCTGTTTTGTAAAATGTCTTCAGTCATATTTTATGGTGTGTATAGGCATGCAGATAAACAGATCAGCTGAACTGCAGCCTTTTTCAGTGGAGGTTGAGGCGCACGTCCTCCGTATGAGAGTGGAGTGAGCATGCTGTATGACACAGTGCCCGACCCCTCCCAGTCCTCCCAGTCCCTACGCCCTTCCCTAATTTTCATATTACCTCATAGTATGTATAGTAGGCATTGCTTGTGTTAGGTGGTGGTTGTGTATGTCTGCTAAGGCCCGGCTCTGTGACATGCTGTCAGACAGAGGATTAACCATCCCAGTTGGATGTGGGGATGGCTCCCAGTAAGTAGGTCAATAGGGCATATACATGTGGTCTGTTTTTGTTGACGCAGCCGTCACTCAGTGGGTTTGCTTTCTATAGCTGTTTCCTTGCTGTAGAAAACAGAATAGCAACTTGATTCTTCACACGTGGACATTTGCTTTTGGTATCTCTGTGGTAGGCTATGTTTAAAAATGCAATAATACAAAAGCTATGAGTACCACAAGATCCAGGGACTGTGTAACAGAGCTTCCATTGCATCTCCCACTTCATGTTTACAAACCAGTGGTGAAAAACACTCTTCTTAGTCATCTTGACTAATCAGCGCTGGAGATTCATTTGGTCAATTAAACACTTGTTCACGAAAACGTTTGTGCTTCCAGGCATTCAGTATTTTCAGTGAAGTCACATTGTCTTTTCATCATTGATTCATACAAATCTTTTCTCAAGCCACACTATTGGCAATGGTGGGCCAAGTGGCCTCAGTTAATTGACTTTTTCAGGTCATTAGCAGAAGTCTGGTTTTACTGGATACCTGATTGTATACATGCTTTTTGAAGCAGACAATAACAATTGGAGATACTGAGAACTGCGGCTTCCCAAAAGGCCAGCACAGAGTTGGCTTGTGAATTTATATCGATGCCCTTTTTCCTGTGTAGGATAAAGAGACCTTGGATGTAGGCTCCGCCCCCTCAGACGATGACGCTCCAAAGATGACAAGGCCACCTCTGTCTCGAGGCCGGCTGAGGAAGAGAGCTATTGCTGTTGATGATGGAGAGACGGGTATATGTTTGGCAAAGTGCATCATCATAGGCTGCTTCTATTTGGGGAAAAAAATCCCTTTAGTTTTGCTGCATTTTCCCACATGACTCACTGTGTGTGTGTGTTTCTTGTCCTGATCACCATCCTGTGGTCCAGATTTAGCTTTCAAGACTCCAACCAGACCTACCATGCGCCACCAGCGGGTTTTGGTGGAGATTGACCCGGCATCTCCTCGTAACATCACAGCCAGAAACATCTACTCGCCCATCGTACGGTTCCTCACCCCCAGCAAAGAGAGTGAGTACAGCAACTGCTGCTGAATGTCAAGGTCATTTGTCTAGCTGTGAGCTGCAGTTAGATAATCCATCTGGCCACGACCTAACACCTTCAGAGTGCCCACACGTCTTGAAGTGTTTGGGATCAAGGCTGTAAAAAATCTTAACCAGTTTCCTCAAGCTTGTCTAGAAATTCTGACGAAGTTCTGTTTGTGAGGATTCGGGGCTTCTTGGGCCTAGTTGTGTTTTTGAAATAATATGTGGAGGATAGCTTTTTTTTCTGTCATAACCTATAACACTGTCACTTAGATCAAAACTTAGTCAATATTCATACTACATAAGCAACTGAGGGAATGTATCTTGCCAAGGTTTTTTGGCAGGCATCTAGTCATTCTGCTGTGGGGGCTGTTTTCTGTTCTTTAAACTGGAGGTGTGTAGTAGAGTAGACTCAGCATGAATTCATGTACCATAGGTTAGCAGCCTTGTAGCAACACCATCACTCTTGTCTGTTATACACTGCACACTTCTTGGTTGATGGTCACTCTATTCCTTTGTGTGTGCCGTGAGAAGCTCTGATTGCAAAAAAGAAAAACAACCCTGTATTTAACAGTAGTCATTCATATCATATTGCTTTGGTCTTGCCTTTTTACATTATTAACGTTTTGATGTGTCAACATAGTTCACTGTAGTGTTGACATTTGTTGTTTTTCTGTGCAGACGTGAGGGGTTCAGGGACTGGGAAAGATGTGTTGATGAGTCCAGAGCAGTGTGTGTTTGGCTACGGCTCGATGGACCTCCTGGCCGGAGATGAGGACAGTGACGACGTCTTCAGCCCGTGAGTGTCTCTCTCGCTTTATTTTCACTAGAGCTGCATGCCTCTCTATCTCTGCTGCTGTTGGCATCAGCTTAGTGCATTCTGCATGTCTTGTGTTATGCCTGATGTTAGTTGTGTATTGTACCTTATTTTAATTGATTTAGTTTGCAGGTTTGGGTTTTTGTTTTGCAAACAAGTTTGGTTGTTTTTGTCCATGTGAGCTGTAGTGATAGGCTGTGTGAGACTCCAGGAAGACTACCTTGTTGTCTTGGTGTCAGCTAATGGGGATCCTTAAAATGAACAAATTAGCGGGTTTGCTTTTTAAATTGATTTGCAAAGAGCCTGTACCAGTCCCCCTCTTGGCCCCGTTGGGAAGCCTGTACATCACTGTCGATTTATCTGCCAGCAGTTAGGTCCAGAAGGGCATATCTCTAAATTTATTTGGGTGGATCCCCGTGAAATTTGGTGAATATGTTCATGTTGTCTACAGGATGAAACCTGGCACTTCTCCTTGCTCCACCAGAAGGCCCAGTGACATATTTGCATTCCTTTTTCCTGGTGTGAACGACTGCACATTCTAACAGTGTTTCTTTCTTTTACAGCTTTACCTTCATCAAAAACATACCGTCCCGGTCCGAGCAGTCCAGAAAGTGTCACAGAGACATTCCCCCCAAGACCAGGAGCACCCCAGAGGCTACGCTGGTTTTAGACCTGGTGAGTTCAGTCCTCTGCTCCACACAGCCGTCTTTCATGTCAGAATGGCTGCTATAATACAGATCTATCAGCTGACATTTCTGTGTAAGTAAAACTTCTATAAGGTTATTGTATACTCTGTAATTGGCTAATATACCTGGTATAAAGTAGGCCATGACTTGTTTATTTATTTACAGTTTTGTTTGCTTATTTATTAATGTATTTGTCAATAATTTTGGATCACAGTTGTTTTAATGTTTGAGTTGCTGATTGGTCCTTTAAAACATTTATGTAGAAAATTCATTCTGTTGTATCAGTAACAACAGCAGCTTCTTACGGAAGCTTGTTTTGCCAAGTGTGTCCTGATGTGCATTGACAAAACATCCAAACATGCTATTGGCCTCATACATTTTGGCCAGTTCCAACATAAATGGCCTCTTGGAAAACTGGAAAAAGATCACAAATGTAGGTACAGAGACAGAGCCTCAGGTGAATCTGTTGTGTTTGTGTGCTTGTAGGACGAGACCCTCATGTTCAGCTCTCTGAATGTCATCGAAGATGCAGAGTACACCTTCCACACAGCTTTCCAGGACCACCTGTACAAGGTAGCACTCTTTGCTAGTCATGATTTAGACACGACTTTTAATTAAGTTAAACAAAGCACGTCTTTTTCAGTGGAGTCATTACCACATTACTTTTGAGTCATAAGCATGATTACTGTAAGGAAATGTTACGATTGCCAACAAGACTGTCACCGTCCTCATCCTCCCTGCTCCCCTTGTCAACAGGTCTACGTGATCTTACGACCATACGTGAAGGAGTTTCTGCAGTCCATGGCAAAAACGTATGAGGTATGTTGGATCATGTTAGGCTTCTTATTTCTGCAGAGAAGAGTTCAGAATAATATTTAAAATAAAACTGATTGGTACTGTGTACAGTGCCATGCTTTCAACAGAAAAGTCTGTTTTCAATCTCAATATTCTTCAGGTCATAAAATCTACAAACATATGCATACATATACACATACACACACACCACTGTCACTCTTGCTTCTTAATTGTCATTTTTTGCATTCGTTTTTATTTTTCCTTTTGTCTTCATTATCACTACACCAACAGTAAAGGTATATGTTATGTTTTTATAGTTGCAAATAACCTCATCTAAGCTCAGCTTGCACAGTGACCTGGAGCCTGTAGCATTTCGTTTTCGATGGATTGAGTTCCAGCTGCTGTTTGTGTTCTGTTCTAGATGTTTGTTTATACATCTGCAAAGAAGGACTATGCTGAGAAGATACTGGACATTCTGGACCCACAGAGAAAACTGTTTCGGTATGCCTTCTTAAGATCTGCTTCCACTTGTTTCCTAAACGTTTTTCATAGCCCAGGAGACATGTGCTCCATCAGGTGTATTGTGCACAGCCAGCTAGTGGCCGCGTGCTGCTGGGTCCATCTGTGACCAGCAGATTGTGCGCTCTGAGAAGGTGCTCTGCGCAGTTATGTGCCTGTTAGCTGACATGGCTCTTGCTGTTCTGCAAGTTGCCTTATCAGCATCGAGGTTTCAGCTGACTCTGTTGTCTAGAGTGAACCACAGTGATTGCAGCGGTAGCATAAGCTTCATGAATTATGTTGCTTGTCGATATGAGTGTCCATTTGAAAATACCTTTCACATCAAGCTTTAGACAGTAAATAATGTGATATCAATATATTGACCCACATTTACATGAACACAGTGACAAACAAAAGTATACAATGGAGGAGATTTTACAGTTTAACAATAAACTTAATTTGTCCAAAATGGCATCAGTGCACTGATATGAAATAAACTTGCCTCAGTATTTCATAATTCTAAATAACTATAAATACAAAACACACACAGAATTATATAGAAACATGAAGCATGCACTGCTTCAGAAAGTTTCCCTTGGCAAATGGGCAGCTTATTTCTTCTGCTACAATGAAACTGCAGCCTCATTTTATGATTTTGCTGTTGTGAACATAGCTTGTTGTGACACAAGGCTCTTTAACTGTGCCACCTCCTGTAGCCTCAGCTTTCTGGCCCAGCCCCTGTATTTGTTGTGTTGTTTTGTCTCAATAAGTCTCCTAATGTTACATTCTTTTGTTAACGGCCACATCGGCTCCACCAATGAGAGACATGTTTCTCTTTATTGAAAGTAAACATGTGCTCAACCTCCCACCTGTCTTGAAACCACCTCTTTTCACTGTCCACTTTTCATTCAGTCAATTTTGGCTGGTTTGCCAGTGAGCTAGCTAGCTAATTATTAACTGACTTGATGCAAGTGATCTGGTGCACTGCTGAGGAGGTATAGGAAAGGCAGGGACAAGTGCTTTCGAGTGCTTTTTTTTCGGTGCCAGTATTCATGTTTTCTAACCAGTTGTTAATTTTGATTTTGAAGGCATCGTCTGTATCAGGAAGACTGCTCCTGTGTCCTCGGCCACTATGTCAAGGACCTGGGCATCCTGGCAAGAGACCTCGCCAAGACAGTGGTGCTGGACAATGCACCCCACACCTACCCATACCATGTAAATACGGTCCTGTGCTGTCACAGTGTTGGACGTTTCACCTTAATTATCAATAGTGCACGTAACAAAAAGTATATTATTGAAGTTAAAATTGTATAATCTAGCACAAACAAACAATGTGTTACCACCTTCAAACAGCTTTGTGGCAGCTTTCCCACAGCGGTGCAGATGCTGATGGGTGTCAGTCTTAATTAATTGGCTGAAGAGCTGAAATAGGTCTGGAGTTGTTGCAGCAATTTATATAAAATACAGAGGAGAGACAGATTGTATTAACCTGAGATGATGTTTTTCTAGCTGATGAACACGATTCCCATCAAGAGCTGGTCTGGGGAGCCGGAGGACCGAGAGCTCCAGAAGCTCATTCCCTACCTGGAGAAACTGTCTGCAGCTGTAAGTTTGTCCTGCTACCACCTTTTGTGACATGACAGCCCTCCCTCTCCCATGTCTTTCTTACTTCTTTACCTACACTGTCTCTATCACATGCGATTGTTTTAGGCTCATGGGAACATTTGACCCAAAATGTCCTTTTTGTTGGTTGCAATGTTGATCTAGGAAATGAAGCTTATCACTGTTTGTCTACTGTTGCATTCCTTTGAAATGTTTTTAGATATTGGGGTAAGTTCTTGAAATTTTGGCGTGGATTTGAATAAAGCTTTCCACGTTTTCAAGGGTCAGGTCATTGATGATTGATTAGCAACAAAGGACATTGTTTATAAGCATCAGCACTCATTTTCATTCAGATTGCAGACTAAACTTCAAAAATCAATAAAATTACACCAATTTTTTTTTGTCAGCTTATCCACTGAAGTGTGAGACAAGTTTGGCTCATTGCAATCTGTT
This sequence comes from Myripristis jacobus, assembly GCA_900302555.1. Lineage (NCBI taxonomy): Eukaryota > Metazoa > Chordata > Actinopteri > Holocentriformes > Holocentridae > Myripristis > Myripristis jacobus. The sequence continues at coordinate 8,203 of OMLB01015354.1, forward strand.
GTCAGCTCAGAAGTCCATCACTCCACATTTGTCAAAATCAATTAACATCTACATCTCCAAAAATGTTTATTCAAATGCTGCCAAATTTGAACCAGACATCCTCTAGATGACACATGGGCAGAATAAGGCCCTGGGGCTGTATCTGGCCAGTGAGGCAATTTTATTAGGGCCTTGGGCATAAATCATGATTTATAGTTGAATCCAACACCGTTGCAAAATTCATGTTTGCAGAGGAAAACAAATTATTTTGTTTAATTCACAAAGATGCTGTGCTATGCACCAACAGTCCTGTAGATGGCAGTGTGTGACATGAGTTGAGCTTGACATGGTAGCTATACATGCTGCGTGGGTGACACATGGCTGAAAATGCTACAGTCAAGTTTCATGCTGGCTCACAAAATCACAAAGACACAGTGAAGCGTTGTGGGAAACTACCGGCACCATGCGCAGTTTTCACAGCATTTTGCTTATTTTGTTCAGATTGAACTGATGAACATTTGTGTGCCTAACTGAGGATTTCCACTTTCAAAAATACGGCCAGACTTGAGGACAACTCAGCCTCCCACTGAGATGTAGCATCACAAACTGGTGATGAGTTCTGAATGTAAAAAAAGCAATAATTAATCAACCGATTTACAAGAGGAATTTGAAAAGGAAAAATATGGCAAAATTTGATTACAATAAATTTTAAACTTGGAGTGCAGCTCTTCTTTGCTCAGTGTTGGATCAAACCAAATCAACTGATGCCACTCCAAGCTAATGGCAATTTGGTGCGCCAAAGTACGACTGGCCTCATTCATTTTATACAGTGGACTTTGCTTTATTATGCACATGCTAATATCATGAGGAGTGTGCTACTCTGGCAGATCAAGATTCTGCAGTAATATCCAAAATCAAGTGCATGCCTAATTAATTGGACTTTTGTAACCTACGACTTGTATCAGTCAGATTTCGGCTGTGGAGCAGCGCTTGTCATTAGTACATCCATATGATGTACTAACAAATGTATCTGGGCATTGATCCAGAGTGCAGGTACTATCTTGTCTACTTTTCTAAAATATTTTGGCACTGTTTTATCATGTTATGAAAGTGAATACAGAGGTACAAACACAGGCTTACCGGCCCAGGGAGTTCAGGGCAGCTAATGAGGATATTTCAGCAGCATGTGTACACGAGTCACGCCCCAGATCACATAACTATACAACCCAGCACTCTTCCAAAGTTCAATTTGCTTTCAACAGATACAAGTGTTGAGTTAATGGTTGATCATGTAAACTTGGATGCAGTGATGGCCAGGGCAGCTGTTTGCTATTCAGCTTGAAATTTGAACCATTTTACCAGCCAGAGGTTTGGAAGGGGACAGGACTCCAAACAGTGGGTGGTTAGCTGCTCGAGCAGATAAACTTAGTAGTCACAACCAAATCTACAGCCAGTATCTTAGACTTAATTCCTCACTTGTTTGTTTTCCAGGAGGATTTTCGGGAGTTACTGAAGAGGAGGAAGGATCATTTTCACAGACTTCTGTCAGAGGACTGAACAGTCTCCTGGTTTTGCTCCTTTTCTGTTGGACTGTCACAAATCATATGAACTCATAGTGCTTTGGCTAAAAGCAGAATCCAGCATGACTTTGCTAACTTTGAAGGCAGTTGCTTAGTGGCATAGCCAGGCAGCCTTTTGTCTCTTCCCTAATGACTTTTAAGGATGGCGAAGTGTCGTGGCATTTCAAACATGCAGCTGGTAATTTGTCACCAAAAGCCGTTTCCCCATGCCTCTTTCCACAGAGCAATAAACTCCTCACAAGTGTATATGTTATTATAAAACAAAACTTGAAATATGGTGTATAATTTAAATCGTTTTTATTTATTAAAATGGCCAATCAGAGGCTGTTAACCTGTATATATTTCAAATATTTTTTTCTTTTTGGCAAATAATTATGCTGTATATGAATGGAAAGTGAAACAATTGATCTTTTTAAGGCATACTGACTAATTTCCTTATGTCAAATATATAATCTATTTCAATACCTTGCATTATTGATATGTGTCTTCATTTCACAGTGTTCGCTACTTGTATATGTTTTAAAGTGTGTGCTGTCTGTTTTTGTGGGAAAGCTGCTCCACATGGATGCACACTGCACCTTGTAGCCTCATCTGTGATGGACTTTGTTATAATTTGGTCCAGCAGTGGAAGACTGTTGATGCTGGGATTAAGGGGATATTAGTCAACCACTGGGGGAATGAATCCTCTGATCAGAACAACCATTCCTGTATCATTCTCTCTGTCCTTTGTTGATGTTGTTGTTTTGACCTGCTGCTATAAACTGATTTGTTGCTAAATTCTTTTTGAGTCCACACCTTAACAATAATTCCCAAGGTCTGACAAATGTTACCAGATTTGTCTTGAGCCACTGAGAGGTCTCAGCTGCTAAATCTATATCGACAAAGTTGCCAAGTTGGCAGCTGTGATGCTAACTACAGACATTTGTGCTTGCTCCAAAACAAACTGCTGTTTCACATGTTGGAAACCTAAAACACCTCACTTCACTTCCTGCTCACAGAGGAAATCGCTACCAGACACAAGGCTTGAAAGATTTCAAACAACACACATACAAGTTGGGTGAGTATTGCTGTGATAATCAGAGCACCAAACCGGACTTCAGTATGAAAATATGGCAGGTTATCACTTGGACAGATCTGTCTCTGCAGATCAAAGCTCCAGGGAAATCATTCCACCTTCAGTGGCTGCATGTTGCAGCTGCACACAAACTAGTACCACTGAACTTTCAGCAATCAAGCCCATATTATGTAATACTGCAGATAATATCAACGGGGGTTTTCATCTGCCCTCCAGCTTCCAACACACTTCACAGATCCTTGGCACCTCCAGACCCACAACCCTCTGTTGAAGACTGGGTTAGATAAGGTTTAATTTACTGCTGAGGAACTGTCCTGGCATAAAGAGTGAAAACACTTATCAAGAGAAGTCCTTATCTTGAAATGTTGGTGAAATTAAACTACTCATATTTTGGGTGGACCTGCTTTATTATGCTTTTCTTACCAGGACCCAAAGGACCTCTCTCCCCACAAACTTCCTCCTGACAGCTTCACTGCAACAACAGCGCTGACAAGACTTGGATTTCAGCTAATGTGTTTGACAGAAAATAAAAGTACATAAAACTGAGGAATCTTAGTGTTGATTTGCAAGACAGGCTTGTGACAAGACAGCGTACTGTAGTTCCTATAAAATATCACAGCAAAACTTTATATTGAGCTTTGGAATGTTACAGGAATATTACACTGATAACATGGGAGTTAAAACCCCTCATGATTAATATCCACAGCTATATGATAAAACAAGGACAATTTGAACCCACTATTTAGAAAAAATAGGTTGCTATAGGTTTATTCAGTGGAGGTTACAAAAACATAAACTACAAGTTTTAACTATGGAGCACTATTAATCCTCTGAAAACCGAGAAAATTCACTTGACTTTTTTTTTTTTTTTTTTTTTTAAATCATGGTAGTTTGGTAGAAAGTAACCAATTAGGGGGAAAAAATATAGAACTGGAAATTTAAAAAAAAAAAAGTTAGCACAAAGTAATAAAAAAAATCCCTCAAAATAATAAAAAAGAGGCTGAAATGAAACCTTTCAAAATAAAAATAAAAGCTTGCCTGGGTGTCAAAGAGTTAACATTATTCAAGACACCATAAACATTGGAGAAACAAATAGGCTCCTGTGTAGTTACCATGATCTATAACCCAATATAAATCACTTTATTACAGGCAGTGATCAGTAAAATAGTTCGATTACAACCTAGGTCAATTTAAGGCACCAGCAGAATATAGGATTTTTTCTATCAGGTTAAACAGATTCATGTCCTTTTTAAATGAACAAACCAAATCGAATGTAAATGCCCCCTCCCTCCTCTCCCCTGGCTTTATTTTCTCCATATGGTGTGTTTGACTTGGTACCCAGGAAAAAAAAACACAGTGTGTGGGCGGAGGAAAAGCCTAGTATTTTGTCCTTGTTGAAATTTGATTCAGAAGTTCAGATCCTGGAAGACGAAAAGCAAAAGGAGGGGGAGGGAAAAAAGGCAAAGAAGGACGGAACGGGTTTTTTTTTTAAACTGCAAGAATAGTAAACTCACCAAATAGCTCTATCCTGCAACCTCCGACAAAAGTAAGTCTATATGCAAGGATTGTTTCCTACTGAGTAGAGCTCTTAGATCAGCATTTGAGCAGCTGAATTCATTCACATTGGTTATTTTTTTCTATGGAGTCTATTGGTTAAATGCTCTATTTGCTTCTGAATGGCCACAAACTACAAGATTTCGGGTGTGATGCTTTAAGAAATGCCTTCTTTAAACCTTGTGCAGCCTTACGCACAGTTTACGCAGGTACGGGCGCAATCTGGCCTCGTTTGATTGATCTATTTCTAGATTAGGCATTTCCTGCGGTCTTCATCTAGAGCAAATAAAAGCAAACTGCATGCATTTGCAAACGGGAATTGTTTGAAGAGAAAAGTCGATGAAAGTGTTGCTCGGCGCCGGGACAAAAGCCAATAAGCAAGGCATTTTTCAGCAGCGTCTAGTATTTAAAAAAAAAAAAAAAAAAAAAAGCACATTGCCCCCGTTGCGCGTTTCCACATCCACGCCAAGTCCGATCTCCACTCAGATTTATTCCTCTGCGAGCCAGAAGCCCGACTCCTAATTGAGCTCTATACATGGTAAAGTCGTGTTTTGTTTGGGGAAAAGCGTCTTCGGCGCAGATTTGCGTGCCGACTCTGCACCACTGTGGGATCTGCGCCAAAAAGACCCCCTCCGCGCCTTCTCCGCACAAAAAAGAACCTCCGAACTCATTCCCCAGATGGTAATCAAATGAATTCAGCGCACAACTCACAATCAAGGAGAGATTATTGCTGCTGCTTAAATATCTTTATAATATTCCTGAATGGGTTTATAACGTCTCTGTGCATGTGTGTGTGTGTGTGTGTGTGTGTGTGTGTGTGTGTGTGTG
>OMLB01015354.1:13238-37518 GCA_900302555.1 Myripristis jacobus
TAGTGACCTCATGAGACATGACCATATTTCTCTCCTCTTGTGTGGCTGTAGTATTCCTATAGCACCGCTGCATTGACTCATAGTGTCTCTGGTCTATATTGTGCCAAGTCTATGGAGATTTAATCCACTTTCTGCTATTTCTAATCTGTGGAATCACTGTAGCATGTGTCATGATTGATTTAGACGGTCGCTGTGATAGTCAGATGGGGGCTACTCTAAATTTATTCAGGGGATTTAATTATATTCCTGGCTTGCTGTTCATAGTCCGGTGTTTTTGAAACTACATCTGATCATAGCTTCTAAAGAGTGTTTGTGAGCAAAGGGATCAAGACAAAACAAAACAAAACAAACAAACAAAAAAACATCCACGACAATAATTCAAAGCAGGTTTCATTTTTCGGGCCGAGGTGTAGCTGCAGTGATGTAGGTGGTGTACTCCTACCTGTAGTAAGCCATCATTGCCTACCAGTATAAACAAAAACCATTTCTGACTTTTTTTTTTTACCCTAATATCTCCAGTCCTAATATATCTTAAGTATTACTTTCTTGCCATTTATGATGGCATCTAACATATGCATATGAGCAGTTTTTCTGTCCAGTGGGTCTGCAGATCACTTGTTTTGCGGGTTTATTTTCCACTATATCCCAGTTTCAGAGCAGTTCTTTTTTTTCAAACTGAGGAGTATTTGATTTTGGGCCTGAACCTGTCCACGCTCTACCCAGGCCGTGCCACTATGAGCACCACGGGGCTTCAGGCCACTAACCAGCAGAACGTGAAGGAGATCGACAGCGTCAAGGAGTCCATCAGCGACATCATCAACCAGCTGCAGGACATCGACCCGGCTAGGCTCTCCTTCTCCCCCTTCCTGGACTTGGACACCCAGATTTCTTTGGCCCCGGTGTCAGACAGCCCTGAGTCTTCAGTGGAGGAGCTGCACTCCTCCTCCCACTCTGTCACAGGCTCACAGCGCTCCCTGGAACCGCTACGAACCACGGATCAGCCAAGGAGTGAGTTATTACTGCTGTTTTTAACTCTCCAGCGTGGTCATAGATTTGGAGGGGAGACCAGGTCTGTAGGCAGGGCTTTTGTCAAGTCAAGACCAGGTCCAACAGGTGATGAGATGAAGTTAGGATTGAGACTAGAGCGAATCTAGTCCTAATCAAGACCAGACAGGTTTGAGGACTCTTGCATGTGCAAATAGTTTGTATTACTGAGGAGACAAAGGTGTACCAGGTAGCGAAAGACTTGACCGCTGACATCTTTGGATAGGTGGGGAAAAGTCAAGTCAATATCCAATAATGTGCGACTCCAAGACAAAGCTGACTAAAAAGATTGACAAGAGTGAAGCACAACAGCACTACCGGGACCAGGAAACCAGGAAAGTCCCACATTTGATGATTTTAGACTCAACTAAACAAAATCAAAAAGACTTGTGACTTGACTTTGATTTTACCGCCAAAGATTAATGACTTCACTTGGACCTGAGCCTGTTGACTCAGAGAGACTTGATAGAGGACCCTCTCCTGAGACAAATCTTAAAAATTACCCAATTAACTGTTTATGTTCCAAGGTTGCCAAGTAGCTTTTACCTTACATGAGGCAGGCAGGCAGGTAGGCAGGAGAGGCTCTCAGCTGCTGCTGTCACCTGGATTATCTTGCTCACTCTTCCCTGTGTGCACGGTTGGAGCCCGGTCATTTAGTTAACAGAGGTCAGTTAGTGAACGGACTGCAGGATGCTTTAATTGACCAATCAGAATCAAGTATTAAACATAGCTGTGAAATAATGTGTATATATAGGGTGGGCAGAGGAAAACAGTCATTAATTTAGGATTGTTTAAGAGTACATTTTGACTTGTGAAGGACTAAAACCTCAAAATTTAGGACTTGGCCTTGCCTGTGTTGACTTGGGATTTGATTGCCAGGAATTGGGACTTACTTGTGACTTGCAAAACACTGACTTTTTCCCACCTCTGTTCTGTTGTGGCCATTTTGCACTTGTTTGAGTTGGTGTTGAAGTTGCCCTCCTCTTTCATATCGCTATCTGTTAAATGCCTGCTAGGAGGTGAATAAAAAGTAAAATAAAGGAAAAACAGGCCACATCCAGGTCACTTGCTTTTTATGAATCTTGCAGAGTGGATCTTAGTAAATGACTAGTTGTGAGGCAGAGACAGAGTGGGATGAAGCCTGTAGTTGATGTTTTGAATGTCTGGTTTTGGTTGTGGTATTCAAATCTGCTCTGGTTTGAACAGGCTCTGATTCCTGCCACCAGCAGACCAGCGACGCCCTAGCGGAGCACCGAGCAGATGAGGCAGAGGAGGCAACGCTTGATCAGACTTCCTCCAGTCCGGTTGCGGCGCGCGCTTCAGAGGGCGCCATGGGAAACTGCATCGGCAGTTCGAGCCCCGCCTCTCAGGGAGACATCCCCAATGGCACAGACACACCAAGGTGGAGTCCAGAATCCACAAATCTGGACTCCACCATCGACGAGGGGCGTCCGCTGATAGGCGCGCCGCCACCGGAGAGCGTGGAGCTCACTGTGTGGAGGTCAGAGGGGCAGGAAGAGACTTGTGAGCCCCCCAATGAAGCCTCATTCCGGGGGCGATGCTGCTGCTGCCGGTGTAAATGCTGCCAGAGCGGACGAGTCCCCGCTTTCTGCTCAGTCCTGGCTTCCCTCCTGTGCACAGTGGGGATTCTCTATGCGCTCTATTTCTACGTGCCCATCAAACCCCCAGACTGCCCCGACATAGCCAGCCGCATTGTTTTCACTCTCTGTTGCTGCGTGGTTGCAGCCGTCCCTGTCTTGTTGGGTAGGTTCAAGACAGTAGTCAAATCTACCTGCATGCTACTTCAGCAGCCTTGTGAGTGCCTCAAATCAAAGATAAAGATTAAGAGAAGATTTAGCTCGTCTGGCTGCCTTGTCTTGGAATGTCTCAGTGTCTAGTGTTCCCTTTAATTTTGTGCTCTTTTAACCTCAAGGCAGCAGAAGTCCTAATTTCCCTCTCCTGTGCATGGCTTTAAATGGAAACTACAATAAGAAGTTGGCTGGCTCTCTGTCGCCTCTCAGGCTGTGTCCTAATTGTTTCTGAATATTTTAATCACATCCCAACCTGGAAGAACAGAAGGAGAGGGCAGGTGGTGAAAACATGCAAAACAAAGCCTGCTCAGGCCATTTTCCCCTCTGGTTTGCTCCTCCTTGTCAAGTTGATGATATATACACGAGCCAGGACAGTTCACAAGTGGGCCACTTGGTTGCTCTGTGCAAATTAAGATAGCAAAAAAACAAAGTGTGCTGTCAGACAAGATCAAGCGCAGCTAGGAGCCTGAAGTTTGGGGTTGTTTGTGGAAAGATGGCCCAGATTCAAGATGCTAACAGACTTATTGCTCCCTTCCTCTTCTCCCTCCCAGCGATGCTGACGGGTGCAGCGTGCCAGTTCTGCACTGGCTCCCTCGATCCGGTGGAGTCGCTTCCCAGAAGACGGGCGGTTCAGCAGCTGTTTGTCACGGCGTCCTTGGAACAGTTGCTCCTCTACATTCTCAACCTTGTAGTTATGGCTGCATTACTGCCTCAAGACCAGCTGAAGTTGGTGCCTATGCTGGTTGCAGTGTTCATTCTGGGAAGGTGAGGTGCCAAATCAGCAAGAGGAGCTAACAGTTTTTAAGCTGCGTTCGATTATAAATTGGAAATAAATTGGGATTTCCAGCCTCCCACTGGGAAACTTTGGAAACTTTGGATCAATCAACATGTAGCAACAGCAGGAAGCAAGCAAAGCACCAACTGTGGTGGCATCTGCCCTTTTCCAACTTGCTGTTGCTGAAATGCATGGAGGCTGTAAATTAGGCTACCTAATTCCCTCCTCCAACTTCCCACCTCTGATGTAAGTTGATCGCAGCATTATTGTTTAAGGCTGAGCATGTTGACATTTCATGTCTTGTCTTTTTTGTTTGTTTCAGATTTGTCTACTGGGTCAGCCTCAACACGTGCAGCTCCTGGCGAGGCTTTGGATCAGGCCTGACCTTCTTCCCGCTTCTCGCCATGGTTGCCCTCAATCTGTTCATTATGTACAACGTGGGCCTCAAAGAGCCGCTTTTTGGCACGCAGGAGACGCTCTATAATCAGGCCACGCCCTCGACCTGGTCAGCGGAGATGTCACAGAGCACCAGTGGCAAATCAGACGTCTTGTCCACAGACATCCTGGACGCTCAGTGAGGAGGAGAGCTGCCCTTTATTCTTTCAAAGGAGGAGATCTTTCCAGAAATAGGCCATTCCTGTGGTCTGCTGTTCAGCACAGCTACACAGGCTGCCACTAACCTCCAAGTCTGTGACAGCTTAACTTGTATTTTTGCTCCTCGTATACAGGAAGTTTTTTTTGTGTGGATTCATGCTTATTATCTGAAACGCAAGAGCCTTTTCCCCCTGCTAGTGGCGGAGGGAGCCTTTGAACAACGTTCTAGTCTTAAACATTTGTCTCTTAAGCTATTCCAGTGCCTATATTTAATGTTTTGAACTCTAAAAGCTCTGCATATATATATATATATGGATGAATTTGGTTTGATGTGAAAAACCACTAGCAAAGCAGCTTCTCTTCTAATGAAGACATTTTAACTGTCCAAAAAGTTTGTAAATGATGAAGGAAGAATAAAAGCCATTTGTAACAAAAAATAAAGAAACATCTTTTCATCATTTTTACTCAGTGCTCAGTTCCTCAGCTCTCAGCGCAGATGACTTTTTGGCTTTGACTGGCAGACGATTTGTGGAGCAAGCTCAGGGTGCCTTTCCAGTGCGGGGACTGTCATTATGTGATAACATGGTGTGGATGCGGCTCTCTGCTTGCTTTACTGTGATCCCACAGATCTCCATCTCCACCCTGCTGGCCTCCCCTCTGCTGCTGATGTTGAGCGCTTGCATCGTGATGCCAAAGCCTCCCATCAGAGTGACCCCAGAGGGCTGCGCTCCACTCCCGCTCTTGTTTCTGCTTCCCCAAGGGGTTTAAGGGGTTGCTTCAGATCGAAAAATGCGATTTTTTTTTTTTGAAAAATCCAGGAAAAATCAACTTACAAACACTCTTATATAGCATTGATCTGCTTCCCATTCATGCATTCAGCCACAGCCTTTTACTGCTGGCAACTGCTAGGGGTTAAGTGCCTTGCTGAAGGGCACGAACATTTAGGGAGGGGTGAGTGTTATGGCGCTTTCATGTGCTGGTGGGAAAGTTGAACATCCGGGATTTCCATTGCTCTCACACGCTTTGATGAAAAATCAAACCCTAAATCATAGATGTCCTACAGCTTAACAAGCTAATTAAACACTTCACTTAAACAAATGTTAATTATGATGGTTAGTCTAGCCATCTGCAAGTATGCAATAAAGATGCATGTGTTAGTTTTCAAGTGTTGTTTTTTTCCCAACTATATTAAACTTGACTTTTAAGATTGCGGAATAACTTGGAAGTGCAGGCAGCAATATTTTCTCTGACCTAATCGTCTGCGTTTGAATGACGTTCCTGTGAAATTTCTGCACTGGAAAAGTTGTTTTTCCATTGCAGCCAATAGCACATCAAGATTACTCATTATTCACTTTCCCCGCATGGATTTCACCAGCTGGTCCAAGAATTTGTCCCAGCAAATTTCTAGTCACAAGTGTGTAAACTCTTAACCAGAACACAGCAGAAGTCCATGCAGGTCATATTTTAATGAGTGAGCAGGAGGTGCAGATGGGAAGGGCTTTCCCTCTGATGCACAGTAATATAGGCCAAAGACGGCCAGCCACATGCTCTTAAACTGGAGAGGATCGACGTGATGAGGGGGGAAAATGTCAGTATTTCCACCCTGACAGCACTATTTTCTTCCATCAGCTGAGTTCATCTTTTTTTATTTTTTTGCCTTTGACTGACATTGGTTTAGCATGAGAAATTTTGTAGTAGGCTAAGTGGGTTTATACGTGCCTTCACCGGAGGTTCTTCCAAGATTCCACAAGCACCTAAGGGTTCCCCCCCGGCAGGAAAAATCCCTGCAGCTCGTTGAAGAGAGCCCACAAGTTGCAAACCATAAGCTATGGATGCCCAAGAGTGCAGATTTTTGGTCACACGCTCAAATTGGAATGAAAGCTTGCACACATTTTTTGCCCTCATCGTTTGACTGTCTGGGGTTAGAGGATAATGGAAGGACTGTCAAAGTTTTGGAACTCTTAGGGAGCCGTCTGGGGTCCCAGCTGAAGAACATGTCATGATCCATCACCATTAACTCATCTTCCCATACAATACTTCAGCCACTTCAAAAAGTACAAGAACAGTAAATGACAACATTTATTCCAAAATGCTACTTATCCATGTTTGGGAATATCTTGCTATTTGACATTTATCAGGCATTGATATGTTAGTATGTGAAAATCAAAAGCTATTTTGTCCTGAAAAATGAAATTATTCAATTATTAATTAAAAATTACATTTTAATTTCAGTACTAACCCATAATGTTAACTTTCCTGCCAGCAGCCACAATTGGAGAGTGGGTGTTATTTGTTTAAAAACTCTTGAAATGGGTCAAATATGATGTAGATTCTATCAAAATTAAAATGCTGGAGAGGAGCGTCTTGAAAAACAAACTGAGGCAGCTCTGAATTTAATGGGAAGAGTTTGCATCAGTGTACATTATACATGTTTGCACTGACAACATTCATGATGAATGCAGCTCAACCAGTAGAGCCAGGCTGTTGACTATCTGTGTCAAGGTCCCGGCGTCTTCTGAGCCATTTATTGTCTGGAGCTTTAAAACTGTCAATCTACAGTGTATGGAGCCGCACTGCTCTGGCTTTTCTCCAACCTGAATGTTATTTTTGTTTGGTCTGTAGTCAGTCAGCAGGCTGTTATTTTGTAATAAGTGTAAAACATCATCTCTAGGTGCTTTTAGCTAACATCCCCATCCTTTTCTCCCGTCACACCTCCACACACAGGCCTCGCAAGGACAGATGCTTTGGAATTGTTCCAGTGATGAATATAAGATGGTTTATCCCCTTGAAACCCATGAGCCCAGGGATGGGATGAGAGAAAAATTCCTTTTATTTCTTTTCCAAAATAACTGAAATTGCTGTTTTGCTCAGAGTGCCCTCGTGGCTCAGCTGGTGGAGCAGGTAGCACATGTGAAGGCTGTGTGCCTCCTGCAGCTGCATGGGTTGGAGTCTGTCCCGGGCCCTGGCTGCACGGCACCTCCTGCTTCTTTCCACTGGCTCCCCTGGCTCTCTTTGCTGTCACCAGCAAATAAAGACAAAGCAACAAAATAGCATCTTCGTGGGCCAAAGTAACAATGTTTTAAGAAAAGTGGGATTTCATTGGATTTAGAGGGTTAAAATGTTTCAGAATTTGTCAGAAGTAGTCTCTTGTGGAGAATATTTTAAATTATAGGACCATGCTGACATGTCACTTTGTCAGATGTTGTTCACTTTTGATATGTGATGAATGTTCGCCTTTCTGCAAGCCAAAAAAAACAACGTTTGGAAAATGTGACATGAATTGCCTTTGAACATTCTCATTCATTTAGAACACAGCGATTCTTGTTTATTTTATTTTATTTTATCTCTCACATCGAGATTTTCCAGGGTTTGTGCGGAGATAGTTTTAGTGTCTCGTGTCTGTCTAGATGGTGTTTGAGAGGAAATTAAAGTGAGCATTTAATACATGTAGGGTTTTTTTTAAGTGCACGCAGCGTAACCAGAAGCCTCGTGGACAGCAGCGCCCCCTTCAGGCCGCGCCTCCCCACAAACTCACTCACCGGAAGCAGTTTTCACGTAACCATAATTCTAAAGATGGCGGCGCTGGTTGGTAAGTGATGTTTTGACTAAAATACCATGTTCGTACAGCAACCCCGCAGCGCTCTGTGAATTATTTTATCCAGAATATCTGAAAATTCAGCATACACCAGTGCATTTCCAACTGTTCTTGCTATCTCTGTTCTGTGACTCCGCTCTTTTACTATGTGCGCACACTGACCTTGCTCTGTCTGTGTTAGCATGGAAGCTAACCAGGTTATCTGACGTTAGCCGGGGCTCCAGCTGCAGCTACACCCAGCTGTCAGCTCATGGAAGGGGCACCACTCACGACATAAAACACTCTCAAACAACGAGGGTCACCACTAAAATCAAAACGTGTTGTTGCTGAACCACTGTGAGAGACGTCGTCGTCCTCGTTTGAGAGCGCTCGCACCAGACTCCGCTAAAAATTCGGGGAGTTTAAAGCTACCTCGTTTATTTGTCAAACCTAATATCATGTAGACCCCGAATCAAGGTCTCTTAATATTTACAAAGAGATACTTTTCAATTCGGCATTACATTAGATATGTAAAGCAGCATTATATAGATTAAAATTGCAACTTTTAGAAATGATAGCCGCTAGCCTCTCCACTAACGTGTGCGGTGACCAGAAGAGCTCCATGATTCTCAGACGGTGGTAGCGCTCAGTCATGTTTTGTTTGCAAGGCACTTTTGCCGATAAACAAGAACACATACAGTTGCGAGGTTTAAAGTTTATTGAGACGGACCAGAGGCCGGTCAGAGCTTTATGTGCGTAGCTGCTCCCTCTGCCAGGCTGTAGCAGCATCCTGTAGCCATGTAATGAGTTATGTCACATTCAGAGTGCATGGTAAACAAGATCTCTCGAAGGTCAAGGATCTGAATTAATACTTCTCACATTTAAGCAGTCCACGCTGGTAAATAATGTTTTAGGTTTCATGCTGTTTTTCCAATACTTATTCTTTACAGCACCTCGCCTGGCCTCACTTGGCTGCTTTTCAACAAGGTAAGAACCTTCTAATCCTGTACCTTCTATTGAGACTTAATTTAATCCACCTCTGTCCGGCTGCCATGCTGCAGATGAAAACACATCAGTGCTCCCCCATGCCGGGGTAGAGTGTTCTCCTCATACATGTGGGTGCATTAAGACCACTCTGCCCAACTATCTGTACGGTCAAAAAGAGCAATAACTTCATGCACAATGAGAGTGTTTATTTAAATTTATTTACCAGTTCTCAGTAGAACATGTGTCAGAATCAAAGCACCAAGAAACCCCATAGCATATCTGCTGTGAGGCATCAGCCATACAACTGAATTTGTCTTGACTTCGTCTACATACATTTCAGTGTGTCTTTGACTTGGCTCAGGTCCGTAGTTTCAGTCACTTCTCTTTAATTGAAGAGGAGGGCAAGCTTAAAGAGACGCTTGCCACTCAAACACAAGGAAAGTGCAGGAAGACTTTGGTAGTTCCATTTGGCTGAAGGAATTGTCAGGTAAATCCTGTATAGTATCATCAAATTTAGAAAAGCTCTGCTCATATCATTGGCAGTAAGGAATGCACAGACTTGGCCTGTGATTAGCTTCTTGTTGTGCTCCTAACTAAGCTTTTTGTCTATACACAATGCTAGTATTTCATCATGGAGTCACACTCTGATCAGCACTTGAGAATGCAATTCATAGGCACATGGCAACAGAGTGTGAACATGGCATAAATAGTATATTAGTAGCAATTTGTTTGTTATACAAAAATGAATTTTAAGTGATGTTTCGAAATTCTATGAGTTTCTCAATATTATCAACCTGGCGCAGATTTCCAATGCCTCTTGCATCCCATACTTAACATTTGAAATATTAATGATTTATTAATCACCCTTAAGAATTTGATCTATTGATGTTTATGGTAATTGGTACATTAATGGTGTATGTATTATGAAGGCTATTTCTTCTGGGGGTTTTTTCTCATCTATTTGTATTAATACAGGGCAATCCCTGTGATCCCTGTTGATTCATTACAGTAGACAAGGACAAGTTTGCGTCCTGCTTACCTGTCTCTCTTTACTAAATTTTTAAGAAGGGAGCCATTATATGAGATATGTCCATTCATATCTCAAATCTTTGATAGAGGAAAAAACACTTAACTTTACCTTCATAAGCAAGATTGTATACATGATTGAACATATACATGAAATTTGCAAGCCTAGTTCTGCTTTTGACTGTGACCTGCTCTCTACCACACAGGCCCATTGTACTTTTCAGCATTCAGCAGAAGAGTTTGCACAACAGCGCTAAAGGCGAGAATGCCACCACGAGGTGAGTTTACCGGCAAAGGACTGCCATGTAGTAATTCTCACGACTGATGGTAGGCTTCTCTTTAAAAACTGTGCATGTTCCCTCCCTCCCTCGTGTCCTTGGTTACAGTGTGGTCCCAGTCAGAGAGAAGAGCACAGCGGTGGCTGCAGCCAAACCGGCTGCTGCAGCCAGCAGCAAGGGGGAGTATGTCATCACCAAGCTGGACGACCTGGTCAACTGGGCACGCAGGGTGAGTAGAGCAGAGATCAGGGTGCATTCACAGCATCTTCTGAGGAGTTTATTTGAAATTTGCAGTCTTTCCTCTGATAGTTGTTGTATGGTTTGTTTGGCCAGGTGACAACATTGTCATTTGGCACAAAATAACTTCACCGTGAAGCCTGAAAATGTCTCAGGCCTCTAACAAGAGGACAGTTTTTTCCATAAGGAAAACCATAGCCAGTTTCATTGCCTTTGTTTCCATCTCTCTGCTAACATCTTGCAGTCAAAATAAACTTGCAGGTTTTAAGGCTAGTCGTAATCAGCTGGTCAGAGGAAATCTGAACT
This sequence comes from Myripristis jacobus, assembly GCA_900302555.1. Classification (NCBI taxonomy): domain Eukaryota; kingdom Metazoa; phylum Chordata; class Actinopteri; order Holocentriformes; family Holocentridae; genus Myripristis; species Myripristis jacobus. The sequence continues at coordinate 23,871 of OMLB01015354.1, forward strand.
TTCATCATGATCACAAAGCCTATCTCTCACCACAGCCACTGTTGATGTTATTGTTGAGTTGGTGAGTTAGTTAGAGGTGGCGTTATTCAGCATGAAAACTCATGAACTGGACATGATAGAAATTCAGAAATTGATTTCCACACAGATGATCTGACCAAATTTGTATATGAGGAAAGACTGATTTCATTGAAACTATTATAACCCCCGCACACTTTTAGATGCACTTTATTTTAAATGTTACATCAATACAGGTATGTGCTCAAATCACCATGTCCCAAACAAATAGGCCTAGTGTAAAGCCACAGTAAGCAGGGATGCACAAGTAATCATGGATAATCATGTATTACAATTTTATGTGTTTATTTGTCTTGTCATTGGCCATTGTCAACCTCCAGAGCTCCCTGTGGCCAATGACATTTGGCCTGGCGTGCTGTGCGGTGGAGATGATGCACATGGCGGCACCCCGTTACGACATGGACCGCTTCGGCGTGGTGTTCAGAGCCAGTCCACGACAGGCTGATGTCATGATCGTGGCAGGAACGCTGACCAATAAGATGGCTCCAGCTCTACGGAAGGTAGGAGGAGGCAGGGATTATAGGATATAACAGCAGAGAAAGGGAAAGGGAAAGTTGGTGCTTTAATCCACCAGACCAGCTGGGGGGAAAACGCATTTTCATTGTTATTAAAATCAACTTTTCTTGGCTAAACAATGCATTGTTTAACATAGATTATAAGTGATCCTCATGACACAGGAAACTGACATCAGCTGCCAGCTGCACGCTGGTGCGTTCAGTCAGCTGTCTCACCAGCTTCTCAACCACTGTTTAACTGTTGAGAGTTTCAATAAACTGGTGAACACTGGGACACACTGCAGCTTTGTGCTCGTAGATCCTCTGAGTTGTGAGTGGCTGCTGTCAGCCTTTGCTCGTGCAGAATGTGACAGCTGGGAACAGTACAGTCATGTAAGAGCTGGATGGATTATGACAAACCTGTCTGAGGATTGGAGATGTTCCTAGAAGCCAAAAAGAGGGATTAGTTCTTAGTCAGACATTGCATAGTGGAACTGAACCTGTCCTCATTTCTAACAGGTGTATGACCAGATGCCAGAGCCAAGATACGTCATTTCCATGGGAAGGTAAGTTAACTCTTCAAGTGAAGAGGTGCCTGACCAGACACTCACTTGTTTCACGTAGAATAGAAAACCAGCAGGAGTGACAGTTAGCATGTTAAAGAGTAACTCCACACTACAACAATTTTTTAGTGGTAAGCTAGTATTCAGCACTATGTATCTGTGTGTGTTTTTTTCACTATACCTGGCTCAGTTCACCCTCCAGAGGTTAAAACAGGCAGCTGGTGTTCAGTTGCAGATGGAGGCATGAACAAGAGCAGTTGTTCTAAGATTCGCCATTTTATTAAAAAAAAAAAAAAAGACCTTCCACCCCAGTATAAAGGTGGGTTTGAGACAGTCACCTGTCACCCGTCTTTTCACCAACCTCAGCATGAGATAGATCATGCTGTCTTACTTATCGGCTGATGTTTTAAAGCATCCTTAAACTGCAGATGCAGAAGGGGTTTTGTTTCTGAACAGACAACAGACAAAGTTAAAAAGTAAAAGGTACAGGCCAGAAAGTGAGTTAAGGATTGTATGTGCTGGCCAGTTCAACAAATTACTTAAAACCTGTGCACCATCTATGCATGCCAACACTCAAGCTATAAACACATCTTAGTGGTAGGACAACCAAACAGTGTGTGAATAATTTTGTTCCTCTAGCTGCGCCAACGGAGGAGGTTACTACCACTACTCCTACGCTGTTGTCAGAGGCTGCGATCGCATCGTCCCGGTGGACATCTACGTTCCAGGTAGGCCCTGCTTCCCTCACCTCACAGTCTCTCTGTGACTGAACAAAGCCACAAACCTATTTTAAATGAGGGTATATTGGATTATATACTGTACAGATTATGATAATATCAACTAAAGGATGTGACACCAAGCTTCCACTCTGCTGAAGTTTCTATGAGCAAGACGCTGAAACCCAGTGTGGCAGTGGAGTGGCAGCTGTTGAAATACCAAGTGTTTTAGTAGTAGTATTCAAGACAGTAATAGTTGTGGTAGAGTTGGCAGAAGTATTACTAGTGAGAGAAGTAGAGTTACTAGTAGCAGCAGTGTCAGTGGTAGCAGCAGTACTAGTGTCATCGGTGGTAGTGGTGGGTGAGTACTGCTCACTGTACTGCTCCAGCGCTCCAGCAGGAACAACAGCATGAGCCTGGCTCTGGTACACCCCTCATTAATGTTAGTAATGCCTGTGTTTACCTGCTATTTCATGTCAGAATGGCTGCTGCGAAAAACATCTTGGGATTAAAAACATGCACAGAATAGCAGATTAGAAATGTTAAAGAATTCTTTTTTGTTGTTTTTAATCGGTCTTCAGGCTGTCCCCCCACTGCAGAGGCGCTCCTGTACGGGACTCTACAGTTGCAGAAGAAGATCAAACGTGAGAAGAAAATGACGATCTGGTATAGGAAGTGAAAATGTAGCGTGCGTGTGTTTTGCTTTGTAAATGTTGTATAATTGAGGGTGTCTCCTGGAGCCCCGCTCCTCCTCCATGTAGAGCAGCAGGAATTAACTTTAATAAAGTCATTACTGTCATTTACACGAAGTGCGCTCCCACTTCTTTTCTGCTCAGCACCAAGGAGATTTCCCAGTAGTGCTGCTCAGTACACAGTTGATTCAGCTGTTCTTTGTTTGGGCTCATTCAGGATAGTCTGTCCAGGTTGCTGTTTCTGTATCAGGATATACTGTCTGATTTTAATGCCCACATATTCTGTTGTAACATTAAAAGTAAAAAATGCAATGCATAAAGTCATTTTTGCAAGTTCTCATTTTCAGTATCAAACTCGTTTTTTAAAATCCGATTCTTAATTCAAGGTGGAGGTTCTTTTATTCATCGTCAATAATAAGCTCAAGTGAAAAGGCATTTGTACTAATGAGACCCTACCTCTTTGTCATTTTAGCCACCATGATTGTTAGTATCTAGTCTCAGCCACTAAGTGGCGCTTGTGAATTGTGAACCACAGTTTCTGCAGCCACATGCCCAGATCTCTCTCTCACACACACACACATACACACACATGGCTTTAGGCATGGTAGATACGCAAGGAAGGAACAGGCAAATGTATTGAGTTGTAAATCCTCTCGGCGGGCGATTGAGCCTCATACTCTTGTTATATTACTGTTAGTGTGAGGCCTGTGTTGTTTACACACAGACAGCAGAGGTTATCAGCAGAGACCAAATGCTTTTCATGGTGTGCTGGTTATCAAAGTGCAGTCATGCTTTATTGGACAACTATGCAAATACAAAATGAGAAAGTAAAATTCTGTCATGCCAAAAATGCCAAAGCACCACCAGGTTAAAGAGCAACATGGCTCCACATTCTGTATGTGTGTGTTCTGTGTGTGTGAAGTCTGCAGTGGTGTTCTGTGTTATCAGATATTACTATAAGCTACTCTATTTATGTATAGGCTTGTAAAGCTACAAAGAATTGATATCATGCATCTAAAATATGTTTTTAACTGGATCAACAGAGATCTCTGGTTCAGTTCCCACAGCTGCCACATGTCCAAGTGTCCTTGAGCAAGACACTTAATCCCTGACCCACTCATTTATTTGTACATGCTCCAGATTAAGTCTTCATTAAATGCCTAAAATGTAAAATGCATCAAGTATGTGCTAGTTAACAGTGTAGTGTTGCTCTATGATGGATGTGCAAATCCCACCAAAATAAAGTGAAACTATAACGTTATAATGTCAAATAGTTACTGGCTTCAATATGAAACAGACTATGCGTTATTTGTGAAATGTATTTATTGATATGGTTTATCAATAAATAGATTATGGATTTTAGAATATACATAGATTACATGGGTAAATTGCCAAATGCAGAAAGTGTGACGTCACATGAGAACACTTGAACCAGCTGCAGTGGCGTTTGATTGTAGAAAATGTTTCTGTGATTGAAAAGGTCAGCGGTAAACATCAGGCTCTGGTGTCTATCTCACTTCCAGCAGTCATTCAGGGAGAAATGCACTGTACAAGAGTCAGACACCAGTTTCTCCACCAAAGGTGCAGGAAACACACTGAATCTACTGCAGCCAGCCTGGGCCTGGTGTTGCATCATTCATCCATCTAATCACTGAGTCCTCTCCACATGGTCACTTATTCCCATGTAGAAGGTTATAACATAATCCATGACTATGTATTAAAAATGTACACTGCACTTTCTTTCCGTTTCAGTGAAATATTTGACAGCCTAACGTCTGGTTGTTACAGGCAAAACTCAAGATAAATCAATTATTAAAAGGTCACAGGTATAAAATCCATGAAAAATTCTGCTGATGAACTCTGCCACAGTGCTCTCTACTCCCCATTCCACTTTACTATTAAAGATTTTGTATGACATATAATTTGATCCTCAGGCAAGAGATTCTGCTCAGTAACTGCAAACAGTTTTAGGAGGCCATCTCAAAACAGTTGGCATTTCAAGTTTTGATCATTTGGAAACTGCACAAAAAACAGCTAAATGTTCATGGAAGGTCCTGATTTATTGTATGTGCAGATAAACTTTCTGCATTTTTCGAGCCCTGTAATCTCACGTGATATTTGTCAGATAAACATTCTGCATTTTTCGAGCCCTGAAATCTCACGTGATATTTGTCAGAGTGAACAATAATCATCTTTTGAGAGTTGTGTAAGAGTTTGTATGGGCAAGATCAATATCAGAGTTGATGTTTTTGGACGCCAACCAAAAGTTTCAGCTCCAGAAAAAATGAAATTGAATTATAGAGTATTGTGTTATAAGAGGTGTATGGGGAAAATCAGCGTAAGATAAATACCAGTGGAAACAGGGTTGGGACGGATCTTGATTTATTGAAACATTTATCAACAATGACTGAAGAGAGAGGGTCAGCAGGGCGAAGGCACTTGAGAGTAAAAAAAAAAAAGTAACCAAAGGGAAAAAAGGCGGACGTGGCAGTCCCGGCAGCGTCTTCAGACTTTACTCTTTGACGACGGTGGGAGTGATCATCTTGTGAAAGGAGTAGTATTTGCATTCACTGGGCGGCACAATGTCCATGGTGGTGGTGCTAATCTTCTCCTTCTTGAAGCCGGCCTGGAGCAGATGAGGCATCTGGGTCTCCTGAAAATCATTAACAGGAAGAGCTGGTCAGCGTGAGCCGGCCTGGCACTTTTATCAGGCCCTGCAGGCGAAGCGTGTTCCACTTTTATCACTGACCTTGGCTTTATCATGGCAGGTTATTCAGGCCATGCTCACCCTGCCCCGACAAGGTAGAAGAGTAAATGCTGCTCTAACTGGATAATGAATACAGTGTGCAAAATCAACAAAAACTACCAGTCTAAAATGGAATAAATTAAGCCCTCCAAAATGCTATATTTAGTCAGGAAAACATGGTTACCTGTTGATGACTGATATTAAGAAATTAGTGTTTCCTCCTGATTTTTGTTCTTGTTAGGGTGCAAAAGCCTAAAACAGTGTTTTACTGATTTTTTTCATCAAATTACAATTTGCAAAAGTACTTTCAGGCTGTTTTTTCAAGGTTACTAAATGGACATTTCCTGCAGATGCTACCTGTTGGATCTACTTTCCAATTCAAATAGGAAGATAACAGAAAGGAAATTACCTTAAAAATATTGACATAATCCACTTTGTTCATGTTCATTTATGCACTAAAAGTGTTATTTTGGGAGCTGTTTTACTGCACTATGGAAGTGAATGGAGAGACACAAATACAGTATTGTGGCAGTCCAGGGGAGCACAGAGCAGCTAATGAGGATATTTCCCCACCATGTGGACTCATATCACATCCAGAGAACTATACAACCCAAGACTCTATCAGAAGACAGTATCTGTCAGTATAACCTGCATCAAACTATCAGCCCTCTCCAAAACAAGTTGGAAAAGAGATGTATATGTGTGACACCTCACAGTTGCTCATAAGAATGAGAATGTCAAATCTTGGCATCTTGAGTGTCATGTAAAATTGAACTTTTCTGTTTGTATTTACCACTTGGATCAATCAGGCATGCTCTACCTGTAATTACAACATTCCTGACAGCATTTGAAGGCAGCACCTGCATAAGTGCATAAAATCTAACTGATAATGTGGCGATCTTTGGAAGTTTGTGTTTGGCTTTACAACCCTTACATAATGCTGCATGAGGTGTGTTTGGAGTAATTTTATGCTAATTTTTTAAAACTGAAATAGTAGTCCTGACACCTGTTGACATGTACAGTAGCTGGAGCCTGCTAACTCGTTGTGTGGTACACTGACATGCAAACTGCACTGATGTTTGAAGTGACGCACCAATGAGCAGATCATGACTAAATTCTGGTTTTGCTGTGAACTGCTCCTTTAAGCTGAATACTGGGGGGAGAGACTAACCTCAAACATCTTCTCAATGTTGTCATATTTGCCCTTGAGCAGCTCGCCCCAGGAGGTCAGGTTGCAGTAGGTGAGGACACCGCCGGGCTTCAGCAGCCTGTGAGCATGACCCTGCAGACACACACACACACACACACCAACGAGCCCATTCTCAATCAGTTCTATCGTGATGTGACATGGAGAGGACAGACTGGGTGTGTTAACCAAAATGTGTTTCTGTTCCCATTTCGTGTATTTGGTAAATAATAATAATAATAATAATAGGGTGTACGCTGGAGATTTGAGCTACCTACCTTGATGAAGTCAAACTGGTGAGTGTGCCACGTTTCCTCTGACAGAGGGTATGTGTCGTACAGGATGCCTGTGAGGGAGAGCACACAGTGTCAGTGGTATCTTGTCATACATATAACATGCAGACACACACTTCTGTTTTTTGTGCAGTGTAATTTGACTATGGCTCAGGCTGCCTGTCTATCACTCAAACGTGACACTCCTGCTGCTTTGTCTGTCTGTCTGTTTCTGTTTGTCATATCTGCCACAATCAGTTTTGATGAAATTCTCTTTGATTTCATTTCATTTAACCTACTGGGTATAATTTGAGCTCATAATTTGCCCGCTCTGCATCCATGCTATTTATGGCTGATCTGGAAGGGGCTTCCCCCTCTCTTGTGGTCCTTCACAAGATTTCTGCCATTTTTTCCCCCCTCCTTCAGCCTTTGGGAGGTTGTTTTCCCGCCTGCCTTGAGGATTCAGGTCAGGGGTTGTTATTTTGTTTTCTAGAAACTCTGGACCTGTAAAGCCCTTTGAGACTAAACCATGATAAGGGCTATAAATAAAGCTGAAGTTGAGCTTTTAAACTCTAGCTCAATTTTGACAACATGTGGATGTGGGGTGGTACAACCAGAGATTTTCTATATGGGGAGGAGGCAGATTCAGCATTGGCAAAACATGCACCACTTCAGGCCAGTCCTATCAGTCCTTGACATCATGAAGCCATCTCTCCAATTTCTCAAGCGTGGCGGTCATCACGGTGATTGCACTCTCAGCTGCTTTCTCTCACTAAAGAATGCTATTTTTTTCTACACAGACTCCTCATGGCTCTCTGAAATGATCACGTCAAGGTCAGTTGATAATGTCACTGACCAAAAAGTTTACCAAAACTTCTCCTCCATGGACTTCCATTCAAATTATAGAAGCTGTTGCCTCTGTGTTGTGACCGGGTGTCTAGAAAATACACGGATTAGCCTAACGAGGGCTAATCAGGGGGGTCAAATTTTTTGAAAAATGATAAGACCCCACTTTCTCCACTATAAGAGCATTTAACATGAAACCTGCTACACAAATCCAGATATCATCACATTTTACACTCATTGGACTAATGTGCTCTCTAAAATTAAAGCTACAGTAAACAAAATTATCAATGGACAATTTAAGTGGAGACTGTTAAAATCTAATGGACAAATTTGTGAAATGAGCATGTAATTTGATTATTTTGTCAACTGATGTGGTTTTCATTGTCAAATTAGTAATTTATGAAGGATTATGTCCTTTATAAATTATATTTTTTGTAAATTCAGTTGCTATAGCTTAAAAGGTGAACATTTTAAATTCTAATGGGAGATACAGACCCAGCTGGTTTGATTTTGACAAAACATTGAGATATTTTAACGGTGTTCTGGCATTTAAAATAAATACACTAATTGGTTTGATGGGGGATGCTACACATAGTGGGAAAATTTTTCAACTTTGGAAGGCTGCATCTGCTCCATCACTTCTTATTTTGACAAGCAAACTTGTCCTGCTGGAGTTGCTACGAGTAAAGTTCAACATTTATAACTCAGTTGTGGTCTCAGGTATCACATCATGTGGACTCTGGCATTAAAAACAGATTGGCTGGATGGGGTTGCTAAAGTGAAAGGCACCATTTTTAAGGTAAAACTTGTTATCTCAGACACAACTGGTCTGATTTTGTGTCAGACTTGGAGAGATGATGCATTTGGACACTGTGATGTAGCACTGAAAAAATAGGCCACTAGAGCTCCACCACCACTCTAATTTTGATTAAACTTAAAGGGAGGATGCATCTGGTTCCTGATTGGCCCAAGGGTTGCCTACATCATCAATTAGGCAGGAAATGTTCACTGTTGCTTAGTTTTTAATCATTACTTTGCTTTGTCGCTCTGTTGCGCTGCAGACAATGTCCTGCTGGGGGGAAAAAATCTACATTCTTCAAATGATGTTTCACTTTCCACAAGTGTTTCTTTTCCCTCATTCTTTTTCTTGGGTGACCTTGTTTCTGTGGCTTTTCATTGTCTTGATTGTGAGCTGTTTGGTAAGCTTTGTTGTATAAAGTTGCACTCCAAACAGTTATTTTCTGTCAGTCTTCTTATGTGTCTATTGTCCTGTGCTGCTCTACAGAGACAAAGAGCAGCAGTGACAATGGCAGCCAGTGTTTAAATGCAGCATTTTATCATTCTATTCTTCACGTAGTTGTAACATTACAAGTAATTTTCCATAACCATATTATCCATGTGAAATTCAGTACATAGCGGCACGCCCTAGCTGTGCCATGTGAAAACAGACTGATCAGATTTGGACCACATGGAGGAGGGAAAATCAAAACACTATCGACTGATACACCAAGCATCAGCAGAAATGTCAAATTAGCAACTGGAAATGCAAGAGCTCCTTAGCTTTTGCATTCTGGCACAAAGATCAACATCATTTCTGGGAAAGTCTGAGAGATACCGACAGAGGAATTGAATGGTGTTGCCAGTGCTGTGTGAATGGTAGCAATACAGCAAGACGGCAGAAAGGCATGTCTTGTCTGAAGACAGTCTGTGCCCGTCAAGACTCCAAAAGCTAAATGAGAACATCAAAAGAGAGTTATCAACTGCCAACGACAGAGGAGACGCAGGCCAAGCTGTCAGGATCTACACTGCTCACGTCTCTAGATGCAGCTTCAGGCTTTTGGCAGATTCGACTGCATGAGGACAGCTGCCTCCGAACCACCTTTATCACACCTTTTGGGAGGTTTTCTTTCAAACGCCCGCCTTTTGGGATACACCAGAGACATTCCAGTGCAAAATGAATACACTGCTGGAGGAACTGGAGTGAGTGGCTGTGTATTAGAACGATGCCATTGTCCATGGGAAGGACATGAGTGCACATGACACACACATTGGAGAGGATGGAGCAGGCAAGTCCCAAACTCAACAAGGAAAAGTGTGTGTTCAGGCAACCAGAGCTGCGGTTCCTTGGCCACACAGTGGATGCCAGTGGAGTAAGAGCAGACCCCGGTAAAGTGAATGCCATCAGCGAGCTACAGGAGCCCACAAATTTTCCCGAGGTAAAGCAGTCCCTGGGCATGATTAATTACATGAGTAAATATCTCACGGACATGGCAAAAGCAGCAGGTCCCCTGTATGATCTGCTGGAGCGAGAGACCGCCTGGACTTGGGATCAGCCACAGAGACAAGTGTTCCAGTGACTCAAAGAAGCCCTTATCACGTCACCCTCCTTCACTTACTGTGACCCACAAAGACAAACAGCTGTTTCAAGAGATGTGAACAGTTATGAGATAGGGGGCGTCTTCTTACAGCTGCACAGCAAAAACTGGAATCCTTTTGCATATTGTTTTCAGAGAATGAGAGATGCAGAAATCAGGTATGCACAATTTGAGAGGGAATGTTTAGTGTGGGCCTGTAAGAGGTTCCAAAAGTATCCGGTAGGCATGGACAGATTTAGGCTTATCACGGATCATATGCCACTGGTGCCACTGATAAACAATAAGGATATGGATATGGTCCCTGCGAGATGTAAAAGACTCCTGATGCAGATGATGCGATTTGATGCCAAGGCAGAATATGCACCAGGGAAAACACTGGTCATTGCCGATGCCTTGTCACAGAGCCCAGTAAAGGACAGTGACAGCACCACAGAGACAATCATTGCCTACCACTTCAATGGTATTATTCCCAGCTGGCCAAGACCACAGCACAAAGTGGACATGATAATGTCTGCCAGACAAAAGAAATGGTAGAGTGCATACATGTCAAAATGTAGAGGACGTGTAAAGGAAACTGTGCGGAGGCCTAAAATATCTGCTGATATGAAACACGCCACGTCTGCCAGAAAAAAACAAGCTCCAAGAGCCACTACAACCCACACCCCTGCCTGAGAAACCCTAGCAAAAGATAGTCAAAGACATATGTGAGTATAAAGGCAAGCAGTACATTGTGATATCAGACTATTACGTTATTGGGAAATCTTGCACTTGCCAACTACCACAATCAGACAGTCAGTGATATGGATCTAGAATACAAAAAATGAGACCTGGAACAACTTATGCAGACAACAGGACACTGAGCATGTCACCTCCAGTCCACACAGTCATGGAAATGGACACATGGAGTGAAGTGTTCAAACCAAAAAGCGCATCCTTAAACAAGAGGATCCATTATTGGCATTAATGTGCTATAGAGCAACGCCAATGACCTTGGCTGGTAGAAGCCCAGCTGAAATGGGATGAAAGCTCAGGACCACGCTCCCTTTACTCAACAGGAATCTGGTCCCTAGGTGGTCTGATAGAGCCCTTATTAGACGCAGGGATGACTAAGCAACAACAGGCAACCAGAGAAATGGAGTGAAAGACTCGTCACTGTTTCAACCGGGAAATCAAGTTCTGATACAACTGGACGAGGACGAGACACGGAAACGACCAGTATCTTTACTTAGTGCTTATACCAAGTGAACTCTCTGAAGGGAGGAGAAGTGAGAAGGAACAAGCGATGTCTACAACCTCTGTTGCCAGGAGCAGCAACAAGGAACACAGACACTGTGAAAGCAAACACAGAGCCAGAAGGAGTGGAGACACGGTACCAGGGCTCTTGTCAGAGACCGAGTGACACGAATGGAGGAGGTCAAAAGGAGGTCAAATAGTGACTAGGTTCAAGAGAGTGTGTAAGACTGGATATGTCAAGTAGGAGGTAAAGTGAAAACTACACATACATTGTCTTTAGTAGAAACAATAGTTAAGAGGACTTAGAAATGTTATTGTTCATCCTGTGAAAAGACAAAGGGAGAGTTCAGCTGTTGATTACTAGATTGTCTGTTTAAATTGGCAATTGTTATGTTATAATGTATATGATGCCGTAAATTATGAGTGCTAAGGGAACACATTAATGTTCAGTAAGTCAAAGTCCAGAGTTAAAATGAGTTATTGTTTCTTTGTAATGCTGAGGCCCAGAGGGATAACAATTTGAGAGGGAGGTGTCAAGCTTGTGTAATGCTCTTGCTACGATGTTGTGAAGTTAATCAATCACTGATTCGGAGAACAAAGAGCGTGGTCTTTACCTGCTCTACCTGTAAAGCGTCATGAGATAACTTCTGTTATGATTTGATGCTATATAAATAAAGTTTGATTTGATTTGAACAAATAGGCTGTATCATCCAGCAGTTTATTAGACAATACCCACAGGGGGAGATTTGTGGTGCTGTAAACGGTGTAAATAAAAGTATCCACTGAATAGCATACATCTCCATCTACCTGTCTGTACATCTCTGTGTAGCTGGCTCTATATCTCTGCTGCTCATATGTTTGCTGTACTTTTTTGAAGAGTGAATATTCTCTGGTCCGGCTCCATTTCTTACCATCAAAGTGGTTCTCAGGCAGAGTGGGGACCACCTCCTCCCAAAGGCCCTTCAGAGGGACAACCTGAAACAAACAAACAATACTCAGCATTAGCATCCTTCACATTTGACACAGAGTTACATAGTGGACACAGCGAACAGGTTTGGACAGAGTTTTAGACAGCTGAAACTGGTATTGTGTGAGGCAAACTGCTGATATATCGGTCTGACTGCTTTAAACTGATCACCTTGTGTGGCTGGGACTTGGCCCACTCCTGCAGCCTGGCGAAGACGCCGTCATTGCACTCGATGATCCAGTGCTCCTCGATGGGGAACGACTCCACTTTGGTGGCGGCAATGGCCATGCCAAAACCGATCTCCAGAACTCGACCACCTGCCGGTGCAAAACAACAGCAAATATATCAGAGGTAGAAAATACACAACCTGTGGAATCCTTCTAACTGCACAGCGAGAGCTCTTTCACTCTCTCTAAATGTGCTTGGACAGCTCTGATGTTGCTGTTCTGTCTGTAGTAAGTAGGATGAAGTGTGAGTTTGTGCTCCTGTGAGGAAGATCTAGCAATCCTATGATCAATCTGAGAAGGATAAACTGAGCAAAATTGAACTCTGCTTGAGTGTTGGGTTGTATAGTTACCTAGGTGTTATGTAAGTCCACATCGTGGTGAAATATCCTCATTAGTTGTTCTGTGCTAATCAACAGTCACTGCTGTCACTGCTGAAAGTGACACTATAAATTTACTCCCAAAAATATCACTCTTGAGTATCATATACACTAAAAGATTGTATCTTATAATATTTTTTGTTTCTTGTTTTGGTGATTTAGGGCTTCTCTCTGTCTGCTAGTATAAAACTGACTAAAACTAAAAACGGAATATAGAGGGGCAACCAGATGGTTGTAACACGTGGTTAGATAGAAAGGCCAAAGGGTTTCATAGCCTTTCAGAGAAGCATATAAATAGATGAGGACTTCAGGCCATTTGTTGTTGCCCGACCCCTCGTAATGGCATACTGGCCTACAATCAACTGTCACTACAGCAGCAAATATTGTACTGTGTGATATTTCAAACTTGTTCATTCATCTATTATGTACAACTGGAGAGAAATAGTATAGGACAAAATGTATGAGCACTAAAATGAGTGCAGTTAAGGCACAAAAAGCCATATCAAAATCGCATTTTGATGGGTCTTATATGTAACACCATAACTAGTGTTACGTGTAATGGTTAGCAGCAAAAAAAGAATTACTTGGAAAAAGAGTTTCTGCCATATGACCTTAAAGCACATGCATTTTAAAATCACGTTTTTTTTTTTAATCAGTTTTGTGCTCCCGGGTATGTTTGACTTAGTTATCCATTTATCTAGAGAATTAGATTTTCAGTTATTTGTTTATTCATTTACTTGTTTTACAGTTTTGGGCAGAATGTCTGACAGTGCAAATGAAAGCTTGCATTCCTGTTGTGTTTGAGGATTAATAAAAGTTTCTAACAGGCGTTCTGCTCTGGTGCAGCTGAGAGTGCACAAGCTGTTTTCCCGCTGCAGC
>OMLB01015355.1:0-14295 GCA_900302555.1 Myripristis jacobus
TCCACTAGTACCGACTCGGCTCGACTCGGCGCGGTTTGAGAGCTTTTCCATTAGGTGGCAGTACCTGCTAGCAGGTCCCATTTTGGGACCTACTCAGCCGGGGTTCCAAGCGAGCTGAGTCGAGCTGAGTCGAGCCGAAAATGTGACGTAAACGCCGTGCAGGCAACTGATTGGACAGGGAGTGACGAGAGCGACTCCTGCACAAAAACAAAACCCGACATTAAAAAAAAAAAAAAAAACGGCAACAGCGACCGTGCGCATTGATCGTCACTGAAGTTGGCAAAGTCGGAAAATGGCAAGCAAACCGATACCGCGGTCAAATGAAGAGGTGGAGACTTTTCTGTGCCTGGTGGCGGCCCAAAGAATCCAGAGGGAGCTGGACGGTGCGCCGCCTTGCTATGACGACTCCACCCACGGCGAGGTGCTACTCAGTTGTAATGGAAAACCACCCAAACCGTGTCGAGGCGAGTAGAGTCGAGCCGAGTAGATACTAGTGGAAAAGGGGCACATGTATTGAGTCTTGGACTTCCAGTGAAACAAATCAGTAACTGCTCATGTCTGACTGGTCACACAGCCTGAACGTATCACTACTGTTTGACTGACAGCTAGAAACCTTTAGCAGTCATCATTACATTTGAACGGTGATGACAAAAAAAAATATTCCTCTTATTTTGAAATGTGGTATGTACTTGATACAACCATGGCTCACGCAAGACTTATGCACATCTCCGCTTGCACAGGGATCACTTCAAGGCTATAGGTCAATCTATACCACTGTAGCCACACCATAGGTTTCTGTGGCTCTTGCGTAGTCCGCAGAGGCTGCCGCCATAGCTTATATTCACCTCTCCAGAAATGTAACCGCACAGAGCGACACAAGACCACAAAATCAAATGGCTAAGGTCAACTTTCTCTTTAGCCTCCTTTTAGTTAGACGATAAGATTTTTTAAAACTTTGAAACAGGTTAAGTACATTGTCCATTCTGGACAATGGTCGGACAATGTTTTATATCTTTGATAACAAGACGTCAAAATTGCTTTTAACAGTATTTCTTGGTACGGTTTCAGACTTGAGATCCAAGGTAAGTGTTATGCCCGGGTCAGACTACACAAAGTCCGCCTTGTTGTAACAGTTTTATCGTGGCCAAAAAAAAAAAAAAAAATCTAGTGTCATGTTTGAATATGAAGTTTGCAAAAAGCGGTTGGACAGCTTGAAACCATGTAATATTACATGTTCCGAGATGTTCTGAGGTTTGTTGCCTGTTGACATAATAAACACTTAACACTGAAAACCATAAATTATTGTTGAGGGGCAGGGATTTGAAGCCTTAGTAGCCGCCTTTCCACTGTCACACCAAATGCAGGCATGCTAGTATTTGCCAGGGCCAGTTTTGTTCCCACTGTTACTTATAGTCTTTGATCATGCCTCGGTGCAGCTATGTCATGGCAAGGCTCTAGATGCTAATACCAAATGCCCATGGGCCAGACAGGGCTAATTGAGGTCTGAGGTGGAGTGAAGGTATATAAGTAGGGAGATGGGTACATCTGATGTCAGTGCAGCAGTTTGCTTTTGTCGCACACAAATAACGGAGGAAAGACAAACAATCGGAAATCCTGGTCAAACAAGGACATTATTTCTCTGCACACTATCTGGGCAGAGGATAATGCCCAACGTCAAATCAGTGGTGTTTGCCAAAATGAGAAATTCATGCTATATAAAGTTAGAGGGCTGGCACCAGTGGGGATCCAACACACAAAGGGACAAGTCCTGCAAAAACTGAAAAAACTGAGGTCTCAGTTAGGCAGTTGAAGAACACAATGCACAAAGTGGCGTCCAAAGGAAAAAAAAAAAAAAAATCCTGTGGTACATACTTCTGCTGTAGTTAGTTGGTGCTGGGTGTGCAAACTTTAACCACTCACCTCCTACTTCCCATATGCGTGCATGGATGGGACAAGACTGCAGGGCTATCAGCACAACAGAGGAAACCCAAATGATTTTTGCTCTCATGACTGGAGGCAGCAGGACGTTAACACCATCTTGCTCAAAGATAGCCCTAGCTCGCAGTGGCATGACAGTGGAAAGTAGGACTGGATATTGTTAAGAACCTCATGATTCGATTCGATTTGATTTAGATTCTTTGGGTAACAATTCGATTCGATATTGATTTAAACACTTCGATATCGATTCAGTAATAAGTTGAAATGCACAAATAATTTTTGCTGCTTAGCCACATTAATCGGAGCTGACGTTAACTTGGAGTGACACACCCCCAGCTGAAATAAAACATCTGCTGGTGAGTTTATTAAAAGGTAGATGATTTTATGGCGCTGACACTGGAAAGCAGCAGCCTGTATTCAAATCTAACTGTTTATATAAGTTGGTTGTAGATAAATATCAGTTGTGTTGGTGAGTCGCTGTCACGCCACCTGTTAGATTAAAAATGACTGAGAAGTTGGCAGAAGTATAACTATCAGTCCATGAAAAAATTATTTTTTCCAGCGGATATTCTAGTTACAACATGATTGAGCCAGCAAAGCAGTTTTGTGTTGCTATGTGTGGTATTTATTCAGTTTTGGGGAATCACAAAGTCTAGAAAACATGATAAGCCCAAGTTGGCTGGCTGACAAGGACTAGTTAACGTCAGATCTCATGTACTTCTGCTGAAACGGAGAGAATACTAGCAAAAAACTTTTATATTTTGAAAGCGAAATGCTCACAGTATGAATACATTTTGATTATACATTTTATTTTGTTGGTAAAAGTTGTATAACCGCATTATTACACGAGAAGGTGTGCTTGACCGTCATTGTCACTTCAGTGATGCGGCCAGAAACGAGGAGCTTGCGCTGAGTTCCGTTAGCATCAAGCACACCCTCTCGTGTTACACATGCTTAAAAGGATGTGTCCAGTTGCATCTGTTTTGGTTTAGCCACAGGTTGCTGCATAACATCGGCATGCTGTCGGCTAAGGTGGTTGCGCAGGTTCGTGGTATTATTGCAGTACTTTAATACTGCCTGGCACAGTTTACACACGACTTGACTCTTGTCTGTTACCTGTGTTCCGGGGTTACATTTAAATCCAAAGTGAGCACAAATGTCAGATTTTAAAGTCGCAGGCGCCGACTTAACGCTGTTGCTACTTGCTTCCATGTTGTAGTTGTGTACAGTGCGGCTTCCGTCCGTACAGTGCGTATCACACGGAGGTGTTGCTCACCGTGCCCTCTACTGGTTAGGGGGTTGAATTGATTCGGAGGCTTTTCTGAATCTATATTGAATTGTGAAAAAATATATTGCAATGCATTGATGAATCGATATTTTTATCCACCCCTAGTGGAAAGACAGCTAGTGTATACTGTATGCTTCTTGCAAATAGGAACCCAAGAAGCACAATCAGACAGAACTTTGGAGTGTTGGCCTCATGGCATTGCATTACTTTACAACGTATATAAGTTACTTAATGTTTTGCACCATTTGATAATGGTGTGGAGCTCGTTGAACACAATCCTACTAACCTTCTCTGGTAAAGTGGTATGTGTCAGTGGTTCCCAACCCAGTCCTCAAGGCCCCCCTGTCCTGAAGGTTTTTGTTCCAGCTCTACTCTTGTACACCTGGCTCTTAAGGCCTATGCACCTTCATGCATGCCCTGTTCAGGTAGATCTGTTTCAACCAATCAGCATGTAGCCCTTAAATGAATCAGGTGTGAAAGAAAAGAGCTGAAACAAAAACCTGCAGGGCAGGGGGTCCTTGAGGACTGGGTTGGGAACCACCAGGATTTGTAGTAGTACAACTGTCCAACCTGAGCTCAGCACAAACAGCTGTGGAAACCCAGAGACTATGCTAAAATGTCGACTGCCAATCTGTGGATCGCATCATTGCAGTCTGCAGGCAGCTGAAACCTCTTTGGATCTGAAATATTTTACTTATTGCTTCATGATGAAAAACAGAGGGCTAACAAATAGAGTCCTCCATCTTTCTCCATCTAGTATGAGCTAACGTTGAGCTCAGTGTCACTCAAGACTGATATATTATACTTTTCTTAAATTCTGTGGGCAAATAAGCCCAAATGTCGTGTCTAGATATGTAGATATGCTAAATTTCTTGCCTCTTTACATTTCCTGTACAGATCCACTAGCTGTTGCCCCCAGGAGCTTGTTTTGCAACTATCAAATTCCGCAAAATATTCTGGATTTCCAAGATAGGCTAACTCTATGACACCTCAACATCTGACACCCCAAGTTTAGTGTGACAACTCCTGTGATGTGTGTACTTGACTGTCTTAATGTTAATTTCTTGACCCCATGTTCATCGACAGAGTATGTGCTAGATCGTGGTGTTGATTGGGGTCAAACATATAGTGTGGCCCCTCTCTCTTGAGTCAAGAATTTATGTAACTATTAACACCTGATCTGACATTGTGACCATTGTGATAAACACAGTTACTGTGTAGTCTGATCCTGGCTTGTCCTGGCCTGTAAAAAGAGATCTCAAGTCAGCAGGGCTAATGGTTATTTGGATGCGATGGAAATGTAGTATGACAGAAATGTAAACAGCAGGATATACTAAGATTAATACTTTAAGGGAACTAAAATGTCGTCTGCAAAGAGCCATATTCTGCTGACTCCCAGGCCTTTCTTGATCTTGGCAACCTCCTGCAAAACTGCCAGGTAGACAAACCACCAGGGTCCCTCACACTCTTGGTGTCTTGAATCTGAAGCTGGAAATCTACAGCAGGAAATCGGAAAAATCCTAATTCATGACCAATGTTTAAATGAGGCACTGCAGCCCCAAACAGCACAAGTTTGGGGCATTTTTGTAGCATAGTTTTGCTAGGTTGATACTAAACTGCTGTTTTTTTTTTAACACCACAGTTTCATTTTACCCCCAACAGTTAAGGCAAGCCTTTTCAATATGTTTCATGTCACAAAGAAAGTAATTGTATATGTTGCAGCTCAACTTGCTGTCACCATCTATCCTCATCCAGTATTTAGTGGATGAAGATGGAGGGTTAACTGGAAAACTAGTTTTAATGGTGGAAGTTACCACTAATCAGCGCCCTTGATGTAACTAGGTTTGATCAACAAATATGGGCAGAATTTGTTCAATTCACAAAGGAATTTCTTGTATCACTCAAAAACTACAAATTTAGACCAAAATATACCTAAATCAGATTAGGGATAAAGTTTTAAATCTAATATTGCTACGTTTCCTGGGGGTGTGTAGCTCAACCGTTTTGTCTGAGAAGGGTCTAAGAACATTTACTTTTCTTTTCCAGGTCACGGCAGCAGAAATGTCATGTCTGACAGGTGTTGATGAAGATGAAAAAGATGCAGATCCTGAGATGAATGCACTCACACTCCTTCAAGAGCCAGTAAGAATGGCACAGGAGTCCATCTCTTATATCGATTCTTTTAGCAAGCCTTCTCCTCTGAAACAAAACAACATTGTCCTTGATGTTCTGTCAAACACGGATATGTTGTCCCCGGTTGGCTTAGGAAATGGACCTTCCTCACATCGGGCTACACAGGCCCATGATCTCAATAGCTTCTCCACAGACAAAGAAGAGGAAAAGAGCATCACCCCACTGAAAACAGTGCAGGAAATTGACACAGCAGGAATATGGGATTTTGATGTGGAGTCACCAGAGAACTCATTGGATAATTTCAACAATAGCAGTGACCTTCACTGGGACCCTCACAAAGAGTTCATGCAGTTTCTGTGGGAGAACCATGATGATTCCCCTGGTGAGGAGCCACGAGAGGAGGTCCCTCCTCCCAACAGCCAAAGGAGGAGGAAGCGGAAAATGGACATGGTGGTTATGGTGGACCCCTCGGAAGACCTTTACCCTGATCTGAGCCACAAGTCATCTGAGGACTCATCTGATACTGAAGACCAAGTAGACTCCATTCCTGTCAGCAAGGTACGAAAGCTGAGGAAGCATTCCAAGTCACAGTCATCACCAACAGGGAGGGTATCAAAGTATCCCAATGGAACTGTCAAGGCTATCAAGCAAATTTTATACAATGCACCGGCAAGAAACTCGCATGAGAACAGTATAGGTCACAGGCTTTCACCATTGAAGGGGAGACTCTCAATTAATTCCTGTTCAGAGGAGAAGCCATTATGTTATCCTTGTTCAAAATGCAACCTCATTTTCAAAAAAGAGCAACATTTGCAATGCCATATGAAGTCTCATGTGGATCCTCCCAATATGTCGCCAAAGCCTTTTATATGCCGGGAATGTGGAGAGTCCTTCAATCAGAGTGGCTCGCTTATTCAGCACATGTCCGTTCACCAGGAGAAGAAAGCGCGACCAATGGAAGAAATCAAAGGCAGGAAGGATATGATGGATGAGGCTGAAAATGCTAAACTTTTTTGCCCTCAGTGCCCATTTCGAACAAACTGCCCAAACACATTCGTTCAACATGCCAAGACGCATCAGAAGGACAAGAAATCCTTTAACTGTGATAAATGTAGCTTCAAGACTGCGGTTGCAAATCAGCTTAGAAGACATAACATTAGGCAGCACACTGTTATTCCAGTTACAAAGCAGTTCCGCAATGATGATGCTGTTGAGACTGATGAGACTGATGTTTTCTCCTGTAACATTTGTTCCTATAGAGCATTTAGTAAAAACATTTTTAAGAACCACCTTCAGCGTCGTCATCAACAGACGTTTGAAGAATATAAAGCTGCACAGGAAAATGAGAGAAACGCACAACCAGCTGGAGAACAGCAAGTACCTACCTGTAAAACTCTTGTAGAAGATTCAGAATTGACATCTAAAATCTCAATAAAAAACCAGATTTCTTCTAAAAGAGCTTATTCACCGAGTGACTCTAATGACATTTCAGATTTATTCAAAAATAACAAGATGAACAGAGGTCTCAAGACTCAACTAACAGAATCAAAGCTCGATAAATCCATTAATGTACTCCTGTATCGACAAAGACATGGCAAGAAAACTGCAGAACAGAAGAAGGAAAGCAATAATTGCAGCGCATCTGTTCAGAATTCTAATGATGACAAAAATGACAATGATCAGTTGCCAGAAATATTGACTGTCAAGTTTGAAGATACTAGTTCATCCCCTAATGGCCATAGAGCATCTTCAGTATCCAGTCTTCATTCATATTCAAGATGTGATGTGAGTGCAGTTGAAAAAGACCTCAACAGCATTGATGTACCCAAGTCAATCTTGGATCAGCCAATGGTGAAAAAGATGCCATCTAAAAGAAAAATGTCAACTCCATATCGCAACACCACTGAACAAGATTCTTGTTTAATCTTACCAAAACATTTGCCAAGTCCAAAGAGACTAAACTTGGAAGAAATGGGAGACTGTGATGAAAAAGACATTTTCCAGTTCAAGGACACAGATGCCAACACTAACCTTTTTGACCATGGTATCAAGCAAGAAAAACCACACATCATTTACACCTATAGTAGAAGAATGTCAATGAGGGGGGCTCTGCAGGCATCTAGGAGGCTGTTTGACAAAATTAAGACAGAAGATGATTCTTCTGACAGCCCGGTTATCAAGGAAGAGTGCATAGAAACCGAGGTTTTTACAGAAAGCTTTGACGCACATTCAGCCCCATTGGGAGAACCCTTCACAGAAGATATGTCAGTATTAGAATCGGACCACAAGAGCTGTCCATATTGTCCTGCAGTCTTCGAGTCTGGTGTTGGGTTGTCCAATCACGTGCGGGGGCATCTTCATAGGGTTGGATTGAGCTACAACGCACGCCATATAGTGCCTCCTGAACAGGTGGCCTCTCAAGACAAGAGGCCGCGAATTCGTCGGAAGATGTCAGCAATTCGGCGATTGAAAAAAGGTACTTGGCTTGGCTTTCAGTCACCCTGTGGTTGTGTTGCTTGTTCCATGTTTGTTAATCTGCTCACAGTGGCATGCTTCATTTAGTTTGATTATATGGATTAATTAATTATATATAAACTGAAAAGTTAGTCCAGTGCTGTGTACCATTTGACCTAGTTGTGACCATGATATAGGCCTAGAAATTACTCATTTTCATTTTTGTGTTTCTGCAGCATTACAGTTGGAGTCAGACCCTGAGGTTCTGAAGAGTACCCACGCCTGTCCTTTATGTGGGGACTCCTTTGATAACAAAACTGGGCAGTCCAACCACATACGAGGCCACCTGAAACGGCTTGGTAAAAGCATTTCAACAAAGAACAAGTCCCCATTATGCTTACTCCGGGAGTTGATGCGTGACAAGAAGGAGTTCCACAGGGCCCTTCAAATTCTGGGAAAGAAACGGAACCATTTCCAATTTGGTGCTTCCACAAAGCTGTCCAACGTTGATCATTTAACAACACCATCCACTGGAATCTTCAAAAATCATTCTATTTCAAGCATCTACGGTGATGCCAAACCACAGGTGCCCAAGTTTTCTTTAGCAGGAATGGCATCAGAGAAAAAGCAACTAGAGACTAAGTTGGAGGTCAAAGGTTCACTCTCGGGCACGAGTGCCTTGATAGGAATCCTGAAAAAGAGGAAGTGTCAGGAGGATTCAAAATTGAAGAGTTCTCATATATCAAGAAACGTGTTACCAGTTTCCTCAAACAGTGAGCACAGTGCTGGATCAAAAGTTGCTTCTTCACTGCCAAACTCAATATCAGGTGAGTAAAATTTGCTCATTCATCTTAGTTGGATAGGAAGGGGAATAGTTCTGAAGAAAGAAAACAAAAAAAATGAATTATTTATTCAAAAGTACAGTTTATAATATTTTGCTTGTTCAAAGGTGCAGATGACCTTTAGACAGCACCAGGACTGCACGAGTGTTGTTGACCAATAACTTTCCATCCACTGTTACCCGCTGAATCCTGTAAAACTCCCGCTGAATCCTGTAAAACTATAATATTAAAACTATAATATTAAAAGCCAAGTCAGTCAAATCAAAACAGTTATGTGTCTGGCTATTTAACAAGCCTATTTTAACTCCAACTTGTTGACAGATTATATCTGCCTGTGAAACACCCATATTTCACACACAGCATTTCATGAGGATAACTTCTAAACACAAAATACCATTTAAAAAAAATACATTTATGATACTTAAGCATAAGTTACAACAAATGTATCCATTCAAATATCATGCTAATAAGAGTAGAATTGCATGTAGTATACAGTGTCTCTGTGAAGAGTTTTATTTGGAAATTAATAAGATCAGTTGTCAAGTTACTAATACCCTGCCATCAGAGATATCAGTATTTTTTTTTTCATGGCCATTTTATTAAAACATCAAAAACTGGATTGTCTTATGTTCCAAAATATAAATTACAAGACATTTCTTTTTATTATTATTACAACAGAAATACTAATTCCAGCAATAACAATAGGTTTCTCTGTTTTGTGATAATTTAGTTATGGTGGAAGAGTTCATCATACAGGTCTGAAAATATTTTGATAAGATCACAGCAGGAGAAGAAGAGGAAATGTTCAAATTAATACCACGGTAATAAGAAACAATAACTTTAGATATTTAAAGTTAGTCTAAAAATTGGTACAAGATCAAAGTATGACCAAGTTTGAGATGGCCCTGTTACAAATTAGTTATGATTAAAATTCACTTAAAAACTCTTGAGTCAATGTATTGTTTTGGCCATTGGGATGTTAAAGTTAAACATACTGGTACCAATATTATTGTACTTTACAAACATAATAGTAATGTTACAGAACTTGGATATTACTGATTAACAGTCTAATTTTTGAGTAATCTGAAATTAATAACTACAATAATTGTTTTAAGGCTGGCTAAGGTGCGCTGGCTGTTAGATTTTATAGCCAAGAGAAGTGTGGCGTCATCAG
The DNA here is from genome assembly GCA_900302555.1 of Myripristis jacobus. Taxonomy (NCBI): domain Eukaryota; kingdom Metazoa; phylum Chordata; class Actinopteri; order Holocentriformes; family Holocentridae; genus Myripristis; species Myripristis jacobus. Next base: position 9,830 of record OMLB01015355.1, read on the forward strand.
CATAAGTATAGAATGAAAGTTTCAAATTATGCATCCAAAGGAGGGGGATAGCCCTCAGGGCATATTGCTGGTAATTAGTGTTACACATGATAATGAGCAGCATAACATTACAGGTAAAGTCTTTCAACAGAGGTGTTCTATCAACAACATCTAAGAGTTCTTGAGGTGGTCACACCACACTCAGGTCTAAGAGGATTAAAATTGAACATTGCCAGCACCTGTTGCTTAAAGGTCAGTCTTTACTTTAGGAAAGGCACACAGTGTACAGTATATTCCCAAATATTGCTGCACAATTAATCGAAATCGCATCAAAATTACAGTATGAGTAAGTCCAATATCCTAATTGCAACACCTGATTTTTTTTTTTATGGAGGTAAAATGTGACAATATACCATTATAAATTAAGTATTGTTGAACTACAGAGATTGATGTAGACCTCAGAAAAAAGCACACCTTCATTTTACTATTTTTTTTCCAGTTAAAAAAAAATCATAATATCTGGTAAAAGAATTGCAATATGTTTGTTTGTTTGTTTTTTCAGTCACATTGTGCAGCCTTCCTCTAAACATGATTGGAATTCCATAAACATTTTATAAGCTTTAGGAGTCAAATAATCTCAACAGGAGATCACAGTCACACACCTGTTCAAAGTGTCTGATTAAAGGCTTAAAATGTGACACTTTCAAGTTCTATAAGCTAACAAGCCCCATCTGAGCACCTACAGTGTGTTGGTACACTTGACGTTTTATTAAAAGAGACTTGGCAGGCAACCACAGCATTATACTGTGTATACATTATACTATGCAAAGTAGGCACAGAGCAAGATGAAACGTTTATCTTCTCAACATCCAACATCAAGTCCTTTGTTTGCAGTGTTTCAAACTTTGTCTGCCTTTTCCGTTTGTCAGCATAGTTACAGCAAGACCTGAAGAAGCACAATCACCATCAGTGCCTATGAAAAGTCTAAAGTCCACAAATATATTACTCTTATTTGCGCTGGAGGTTTACCTCACCTAAAAGCCTCTGACTGTGGTAAATTCATAGGTGGGTTTAGACTCCTCATAGACATTAATGGCAACTAGAAAAAATAAAACTACAGCAGCCAGGACTGCCAGACCCCGTCCCTAGTGATTTTAACACCACAAGGAAACTGCAGCCAAATGCAGCCCTCAATAATGAAAGATTAAATGCCATTTAACAGTAGAACTGTGTTGGTCAGCTACAGCGACCAGAATCCATTGGGCCCATGTGTGTTATGACCATGAGGTAACTTAACACAGCGGTGCAACTGATGCATCTGCTCAGTTTTGTATTTAGATGACGCCTGTTTGTCAGCCAATCCTAATATCTTGCTGGCTCACTGCAGATACCTATATTTACATACACAAACCAGCCCAGGTGTGATTGGCTATTCTCTGGGCGAGGTCTTGTTTACATGCACCTTTGATACCATATAAAAAAGTTCCTTGTTCCCGTGAATGAATAAATTAACAGAATATTTATGTTGTCCTGTCCAGAGATGGATCATTCCTATCCGCAAAAACAGTATGAATGTCAAGGAGCTGCTGATGATCTCTCCCCTTTTTGAGTTAAAATATATACAATTTGTGTGAATCGATTTTTAAGAAATAACCTTGGTTGAGAAAGTAAGTTCTGCTTGCTGTTAAATTTGTCGTGACATCAGAATGTACCCACACTGTGCTAGTTTAAATTCCACAAACAGTGAAAATAAAATTGTGAGCCAGACATCCCAAACAGTCTTCTCACAGTCAACTTACCCAGGTTATTCTGTCCCAGTTAGGACATTTGGCATCAGCCCAAAACCCGGTAACCTGAGTAGCCGGTTTAAGAATTCTCTGAGCATGCATAAACATAGCCACTGTCTGCTGACAAGATCACTGAATTGCACAGCGGCTGAGGATGTGTGGCTAGTAGTTTGTCCTGTTTAGCAGCTGCTTGTTAACAGAATTCATTGTCCACTAAGTCACCTCGGAAGCTAGCTAGTGTAAGGAGCCAAAAAACCACCTGTTTCCTGCAGTTAAGTGAGCTGAGCTCAGCTGAGCTCAGGCTGCATCTGACAACTTTTGTGTAGGCAAGGACAAAAGACAACAGTCAGAAGCAGAGTAACCTAAATTTAAAACAACTCAGCTCATCAAACCATTTACTTTTGCTTAAAACGACAGGCCCTGCACATACCATGGTCAGCTTTTTAGAGATCTGTCTTTGTCTAGCTTATTATTATACATTTATCTATTATTTGCAGTGTAACTATGGAGCCATCATGATTTCCAGGAGATGTCTGATGCAACTGCAAAGCCCATGTTGGTCAAATAGTTGCTGCTCCTTCGAGTCTTGCAATGTCAGTGCAGACACAAATTTAACCTTAGGGTAGAGTTTGTTGCATAGCCTCCAAATAATGAGAATCCTCAACCAGTGAAGTCCAATTACAGTTATGGTCAAGGTTTTAATGCAGAAACATTCATTAATAAAGACAGTTCATCATATGTATGTATGAGCACAGTATGCAGGAGTCACTATTGTGGGCTCCAAAAAAAATCTTAATTAAAAAAATGTCCTTTTGTGGAGGTTAATTTACCTGGGTAGGACACTGAAAAATAATCCCCTCTGAGTATAGTAAATGTGTTGCAATGGGAATGTCTTTGGTTATTTTAATCCAGTTCAGTTAATGATTAGTTTATGCTTAACCCAGTCATAACATGTAAGTTTCTTCTCAGTCATGCATCTTAGAACATTTTCATGCATTTTACTTACTTTTTTTGTTTTTTTCCCCTCATATCTGCATGTATCAGATGGCACATAGGAGCTGTCCCAAACAGCAGTGGTGTGTTGGTTTATATATAAATCAACATAATTTGACAAAATGTTGCGACATGAGTCCTCTCCAGATGATCACAGTTTGGATCTTGTTGCATCACATCCGGCTCAGTAAACAAACCTGACTATCAGGAAGATCCATGCAAATCCAGGTTGCAGGAGAGGAAATGGTTACTTCAAATCCTGTAAAACTTTTAACCCAAGACACACCTTAATTTGAATACTCAAGATAACCAGAATATTATATGATGCAGTGATGCTGACTCAACCTCAGCTTGCATACAGACAGAAACCTTCGTCCATTTGTCAGTTTTTCCTTTTAGCCTGTTATGAGACATTTCTGTCATCTTAAAGAAAGCATGTTTTTAAATAGCCTTATGGAAAGTCAAAAACATTAATGAGAGCTCATTTTATTTCACTTTGGCTCCAGTGTATTTGCTGTAAGACTAAATACACCGGTTAAGGGTAAGGCCATCATTTTTCATGATTTGTCCAATAAAGTACAGCCTATTATTGTGTAGAACTTTGAATTTTCAAAGGGCACGTAGCAACAACTGCAGTCGTCTATTTTTGTGTCATCATTATTGCTATAGTGGTCATAATTTTTTTAGTTACCTGGCTTATTTTTTGCCTATTAGTAATGCAGTAATTAATACAAGCGTGGTAGTTGTAGCTGATTTGCATCACTCCTGTTCACTTAAAAAAAAAAAAGAAAAAGAAAAAAGATTTCCTGAGGGCATGCCACATTTGGCTGGTAGTTGGGCTTAACCACAAGAGTACCTGGTGATATCTTAAGTCCAAACCTACATTATGTGAGGACCACTAACCTACATGGATCACTGTTTTGACTGTCTTCTGTCTTTTAACAGAGAGAGGTGAATTCAACAGGAAGGTCTGTATTCATTGCAATGCGACTTTCCACAGCGGGGTTAGCTTGTCCAACCACCTCCGGGCGTATGCAAAACGAAAAAGGACTGCCTTACTTGAAGGAACCAGTAAGTGCCAACAGCAACAGTATAAATTAGACTAGACGAAAACCTCTGCAAGAGCCCTGCAGCTTAAGAGTCAGGGGTGTGTGTCCTCCCACAAGCAGCTTTAGTGTTGGTTGAAGACTTTTGATTGGTTAAATTATATCTTTCTGAACCGCTCTGGGCCAGCCTGGAAATGTGACCATCATGCAGCAAATTCTAGTAATGGATTGTGCATGTGAGGTGTCATCCACTGCAGCGGTCTCAGGACTCCACTGTACCCAGCTGGAGTTATTTGGTGGAGTAAATTATTTGCCATCCTGCACTTCTTTTTGTGCCTAAAAACAGATTAACTTTTACTAGATGCCGCTCATGGTTTATAGAGAGTGATTTTCTCAAGTGCTGTGAAAGGCACTGAAATTTGACAGCACAGGAGTTTTAGAGGAGTGAGGTGTCTGATGCTAGCCCAACTGACTCACCTGGATGGGGCTCTTGATGCTCACGGCATGGTGGGAGAACACTTATTCACTTCTGCCCAAGGGGACAAATAGTGGGTGCACAGATGTCACAGGCCTGCATAGTAGAATCTTATTTATCCAAGTCTGACTCAGTGGATGTGTCATGGGAGCACTGGCAATTTCTACTCTGGCACTAGAGCCAGTG
>OMLB01015355.1:25185-38009 GCA_900302555.1 Myripristis jacobus
TAAAAAAAAAAAAAAAAGAAGAAGCATACTCTAACTTGTAATCGTACATTTTATTGTTTTTTAATCGGTAAATAACTTAAACAAATCCAACTAACCAACTATATATGAAGACTGAATAAATGAATTAATAAAAATGAAAGTTAAGATTTTTATATCACAATCTGCCCAAGTAATTTCATCAGCGAATGCAGAACTCAACCTTAGAATAAGCGCCTCCAAAAGTACCCCCAGGCTATAAATATTGGTAAGCGACTTTACGGAAAAAAAGCTATAAGTCGCTTAGGATAAGCGGACGTGGCAACAATGGAGATACTGCACCTAAAGCCAGTGTGCTGTGACCTCTGTGTTTCTCAGGTTACACTCAGGTATTACAACATCTCCAGAAACCCCCACCACACCCAGATACCTCCTTGCTGCATCTATCTGCCAGATTTTATATCGACTCCAGCGCTAGTTAGTTACCTTTGCCAATTAAAGGCAATAGCTAGCACGTACTCACTCCTGCCGACAGATGGCAGCATTTTCCAACTGTATTAGACCGCGTAGTGCGCCCTCTGCAGGTTGTGTCAACGAGGCTCTGTCAGAGACTCCTAACAAAGGTATGCATCAAACACCCACTTCATAACATCTCCAGCATTTCATCTGGAGGTCCTAAAGAATTTGATTTAACTGAATGAACCTTTTAATGACCTGTATAAAAACAGCAAGATAAAAACATTAATAAACTGAGTGACATGTAGCAAAATTAAAACATTAAACACTGGACCACTGAAAGTTCATTATCATCTCATACAATAATTAAACAAAGCAAGAAAGACCTCCTTCTGAAAATATTTTTTTTTATTGTAAGTTCTATTTTAATGTACAATTGTAAAACTGTTTCAAGTATAGGTGGAGTCACAAGAATGAAGGGACAAAAGATTCTCCTTAAACAAACATCCTTAATGGACTAACTTCGTTTTTCAATAGTATCCTTAAGTATTGCTCATTTTGCTGGGTATTGCCTGGCATCAGCTCAAGGACCCCTGGGGGTCCCCTAACCCAGCTTGAGAAACCACTAGAAATAGATCTGGGGATGAATGAAAATCAAATACATGCACATATCTGCTGACATCCGCTTTAAAGAAGAAAACATGCTCTAGTAATATTGAAGTCTATGTTAATAAGCCCTCTTCAGGCAGTGCTATCAGATGAAGACAAAGCCTAAAGCTCCGCTGACAGAGAACAAAGTGCTGATTGTGGGGACTCATTTGCATTCAATGGAATATGGCATTTTTGAGATAAGGTATGGATCGTGACCACTCCTGGTAAATCAGGTCACCATGACCTTGTTCACCGATTTAATCCACCCATAAAATGTAAATTGAGGAAAGCCAGGACATGGCCAGAACAGCCATCCAGGTGCCTTGGGAACAAATCCTGTCCTTGGTTACAAGTGAAGCCCCAGCTGTTCAAGATCATAATGAAGAATACAAATATCTATTTCAAGTATGTGGTGGGGGTTCCTTTAAATTGTCTTTTTTACAACAACAACAACAACAACAACAACAACTGGATTCCAACTTTAGCAGCTTTATAGTGTTTGGTGCAATAGGCTTGGTGTAGACGAGGTGGAGGAGATGAATAACAATAATTAGAGACATTCATCTAAAATGTTTTATTGTGCCATAAAGTTGTGAACTTTGAGCATGTGATCACCAACGTGGTACAGTAGTCGTATCTTTGAAGAACACTTATGTATACAGAAATACAATGGGAAGAATGAAGGCAGACATATTTATCCTCATTACATGATTCTGTAATGTACATTTTTAGGATAATCAGTCCTATGCATGGCCAATTTCAACCCACAAATTTGCCTTTAAAACATAATTAGGAATGCTAGAAAATGGATCTCCCTTTTGTCAGGTTGCACAGATAATTTTGAAAAGAGCAAAGTTTGAGTACGGATTTTTCTTAGAACTTGTTATCTCAAATAACATTCAGTCTATACATTGCGTTTTCAATGTGCAAATGAATTCCTACAGGCCTTAGTCACTATACAATCGTTACCATATTAAGGTTAAAGTTCAGCTCTGGCTCTCCGTCTCCACGTCAGTTTCACAACTCAGACTGTGTCTAGACAGTCTACACAAGTTCCTGCTGTGGTATTTACTGCACATTCTGTTAGCTACAAGACATTGAGGAAAATTAATAAAATTTCAACAAAAGTGAAGTACTGCCAAGAAACAGAGCATTACATTTTGCCCCTTATGTCATGTATAGAAACTGTGGATAGTGTCTGTATGAAAACTGGAAAAAAAAAAAAACATGAAATATATTCGTTTTTGGCCTCTTGTTTTGAAAGCCCTCGCTGTAAAAAATAGCAGCAGTTAAGGCAAAAGACTGTTCCCCATTGTTACAATTATACCTGAGTACCTAGGACAATACAATACTGTAAAGTATACATACTGTATCGTTACAGCAAACAATTTTGGTCTATGGAATATTACACAAAAAGACTAAAAGCTTTTTTATATATAGTGTCACGTTTTAACATACAAAGCTATGAATTTCTAAATGCCAATAATTAAATCGCTGCATGGAATCAGACACTCAGCAATAAGGAAAAACACTCTGCATCTCTTTGTAATAAGTAAGAAATCTATAGACACTATCCATATATAGTGCAACTAAGACAATTCATCAAAATAATCAAGAAAATGCATTCATTTTTTTCAGTGAACAAAATAGCAATAAAACAATAACAGTAAAAAGTCTGTTATGTCACCCCAATATACTGGCTTTGATAAGTCGTCAGAGCTGCCAGCCTAAGTGTCGTTAACATGATTTTTGTGCTATAAGCCGCTAGTAAAGGACACATTGGTCTCTCGGCTGATGCTCTCTTTCACCTCTACGGGCAGCGTGTCAAAGAGATGGTCCTCGACAACGAGGCAGTTTTTGCGCAGCAGGCGGCAGTTGCCTAGCTGGGCGGGCAGCCGATCCAGACAGTTTCCTCTGAGGTCCAGCTGAGTGAGCTGGACCAGTTGACCCACAGCCTCTGGCAGCACGGTGAGCCCGTTGTTCCCCAGGCAAAGCACCTTGAGCTTGGTGCATCTGAACAGAGTCTTGGGCAACATTTCCAGCTTGTTGGAATTGATGGCAAAGTACTGGAGGTTGTGGAGGAGACCCACATCTGGTGGGAGCACTGTGATGGAATTGTGGCCGACGTCCAAGTGTCGGAGTTTAGGTAATGTGAACAAGGCTGGAGGAAGACTCTCCAGTTTGTTGTGTGAGAGGTGGAGAGATTCCAGAGACTTGACCTGGCCAATGGAGGCTGGAATGGTTATAATTTTGTTGTGCCACAGTTTAAGGCATGTCAGCCTCTTGAGGTGTTGGAAGCTGATGACCTCCTCAATGGTTCGGATGTGATTGGATTTAAGGTCAAGTTCCTGCAGGTTGGTCAAGCTGAAAATTGCATGGGGAATCCTTTCCAGTTCACAGTTGTACAGCTCCAGTTCTGCAAGGTTTGTCATTTTTTTCAGGCTATTTAGTACCATCAGTTTTGTACCATCATTGTGTACCACTAGTTTAATGAGATGTGGGGCCAACTCCGTGATGTTTGTGGGCATTTTTGTGAGGTTGCTCTTCAAGCATAACGTCTTTAGGTGCCTCAAATCTCTCATGGACTCTAGACCTATCATTTTGTTATTATCCGAGCTCAAATTCCCGACTAGATTAAGCTCCCTCAAACTCCTCAGCAAGTAAACCCAAGTTGGGATCTCTGCGACATCAGTGAATTTGACATGAAGGCAGCGAAGATGGTCACGGAGGAAAGCAAAAGCTGTCTGCTCTACTTTAGCCGGGCAGTGGCAAAGATGCAGTTCCTGCAAGCTGGTCATTTGAGAAACCTTTGCTGAGAACCTCACCTCAGGAATCAGCTCCAGTTTAAGCACTTCCAAGTCAGTGAGGTCAAACACTGCATTAGGAAGACCAGAGAGCATGAAGAGGTGCAGTTCCTGCTGGTCCTGTGTGTTTCGGGTCACCAGTTGCCTTAATTTTTCGAAGGTCCACTCATGATTGAGGCTGATTTCCCTCAGCTTGTTTTCACTGACCTCGGACAAGAAGACACCGAATCGTTTGGAATAGAGCTGGTCATACTGGTCAACCATGTGTAAGAGGAATGCAAAGTCATTCTTGACATCAGGAATGTCACTAAAGCTGCTCTCTTCCCTGACTTTCTCAAATGAATACTCTTTAAGGGGTCTTCGAAACAGCCAGAACAGGGAGTACAAGCACACCATCCCATAGATCATTATCAAAGCCACGTAGCTAATAAGAAGCTTTCGCAGCATGAAAGCCATGTTGTGGGTGCAGATGAAACTTCTATATCCTGTCAGGTGTTTTATATTAGGCCTACAATCGTGCTGAAATTCAATGGCAGCCATAAAGGTCGAAGTGTACGACAATATCAAAATGAACTTGACAGTTTTGACGATAGTCTGAGCTACATAAAGCTTATAGATGAAATCACTGTCCTCCACATGAGCTCTGAACTTTCTCACCTTCTCAAACAGGGCTTTGGCCTGCTCCCCGTCTTTTTTGTCCAAGATTGTCATACTACTTGGAACCTCTGCAATGGGTTTATCTGCCGAGAACTTCACTCCGCTATTTCCGAGCATGGGCGTGGACGAGTTAGCGGTTGTGCCGTCCTCTTTCCCCTCAAGAGATACCTGTTTCGGAGCTGAGGATGTGCCTGTCAACCTCTGTTTGTTCTCTTCCGAGTCCTCACAGGCTGTCTCAGACAAAGCCTTTGTAGTCCAAGGAGACTCAAAACATCTGCCCAGAATAGAAACAAAGTGCTCAATCTTTGAGCTTGTTTTGGGGTATTTAAACCAGAAGTTACTACTGACCATGAGCACAAGGGTGTGGATGAGGGTTAGGTATGGAAAGTACTTGGAATACCAGGGCAAGGCAACATGGTAACACATTTGGTTGACAAATATATACTGTTGATAGTCCAAGTTGGTGCTGATCCCTGTCGGCTGAGGTTGTCCAGCGTATCTCTCCGCTTTCACAGCGGTGTGTTGTGTGATGTGGATTTCACGGACAGCTCTGTCTGGTAAGTCCTTAGTGACCAGTGGGCCAGCAGCCACCACCTGTGCCCTGGTGAATGCTGGTGAGGAGGAGTCTGGTGGGTTCTGTGTTGTGAAAGAGTTAGGCCCCGCGCCCAGGGACTCCTCCGCTTCCTCTAGACAGGGGAGACAGGCCACCTGGTCCTTGGTGATCTGCATGGTCATGGCAAATATGGCCAGCATGAGCATGACCAGCCCCAGGTAGTCCATAAAGACGTCCCACCATGGCTTAAGGATACGGTACGTCGGCTGGATGTCATTCAGGGAAGCAACCTCAGTGAGTGTGAACATCACTGCAATGAAGGAGAGACAGTTAATGGACTGAGAGTAGCTTCATCACACAATGGATTATTGATCCCAATCTAATGGACCAAGGCTACAATGTTCAGTGGGGGGCGGTGTTAAGTATAAACATACAGTAACAGCTATAATGTTATCTGATGCCACTTAAGTAAAGTAACATGGCACAAGCTTAGAGAGAAGGACGTGAAGAAGATGAACAGATACCTGCAGAGGAGCACCATGAACTCAGCTGTATTTGGTCATTTGGATGAAAATATGATTGTGGAATCTAACAATAATACAGTCAGTTTTTCAGTCACATGATCATGTAATAATTGTGACAGGCCCAATGAGCCGTGGTTGACATCTGCAGGAGATCAATAGACTAACTACAGCTTGTTAGCCTAACCCAACCCTAACCTACTCCCCGAGGCCCTTCTACTTCTAATACTTCCTGGTCCTCCCAGTTACTGATGTTAATGTTAGGTCAACTTGGGGCATGCATACAGACATGTCTGATTGCCAAATCTGTTTTTTAATAGTTTCCCAATGCAGAACAGATGTCTCTCTGCCTCATGTTGCGTGTCTCAGCAAGACGCAAACACTTCTGGCCACGCCCAAACAAGCAACCAATCACAAAAGAGAAGGGGCAGGACAAATATTGATAAAAAGGCAATAAATCTAGGACAGTATGATCACATTGGTGTCCGATCAGCAGCAACTCAATGATTTGACATAAAAAAAATTTAAAAAACATTTTTTTTGTAAAACTGCTGCAAAAAGACCATGGAAGCTGATTAATTTCTAGCAACAAATTATTGTATTTATTTTTCTTTTTTCCTGCTTTAAACCTCATCTTTTCAACATTGCCCAAAAGCTAGAGAGAGTCAAAAAATGCAGGAGGGGTGAAGACAAAGAGTGCCACTCCAGCGACCTGCGGCTCCTCACTCCTCACTGTGGCCTTGAGTGACTCATGTTGCCCCCAGCAGCTCCATGTGAGAGTCTCAGCCCCCCGCCTGGTTGTGCAGCAGCAGGTGTCAGTGTGCAGCAGCCTGCATGTGAACCTTCCCCTCAATGAACTGCACTCCCAACGTCCATTTTTCCTCAGCCACATTTAATGATATTCAACGTGTGTGCCAAGCCCGTGCTAAATCCAGACTTGTTTCAACATGTGGTTACTGAAATAGCCCCGTCCCTTTGATGTGAGCCTCATCTACCAACTGTTGTGACTCATTGAGAAGTTTGCCATGCATGTGCTCCATTTAGTGCAGCGATGCAAAGTGTGCGCCTTTTTTGTTATTTTGAGGCATGTGCCACTTCCTGTATCGTGACTGCTGCTGATTGAATCTGCTTGCACGTGTTTCTGTTCCTTTCTTTGATGTTTTTTGTCCCAGCATAAATACAGAAAGGAAAAGAAAGGCAATATTCTAAAAAAAAAAAAACATCCCTCAAATAGATAATTTGCTGTTTCTTTGAAACTCCAGGATCCTGTGTGCCATGACTGAAGCAACAATATACATACTCTTAGCCTGGTATTCCTTGAAAGGAAATAAGGCTGAAACTGAGAAGGAAAAAATGTATCAGAAATAACGGACAGCGACCTTTGAAAGTCAAGTATGAACAGCCGGATTTATGAAAAGTTGAACATCTGTGCCAGCCTGGCCAGAGTAGGTTAAAGAACTAAACCACAAACCACAACTGTCTTTTATCTGATTTTCATCTGTCACCAAAATTTCTTAAGATTTCTATGCACTTTCTTAAACTCAAGCAATTTAAAGTTAGACTTTAAAAAAATGATAAAATTGAGTAGATTAGTAGTAGATCAAAAATAACAACTGAATGAAACTTATTTTGATGATTTTCCAAAATAAAATGTGCAAAAAGTCAAGCATTTAACAGCCATTGTGTGTAATGTAGAGTGTGAATAATTAATGTGTAATAGACTGGAAACTCTACCCTATCCCACTGCAGAGGGCAGTCACACGTTTTGCACCAAGTATGCACTACAAGGCAGATCTGAGAGTGAGACGGTGTGTAATGAGCCCCAGACAGCAACAAAGAAATGGGTCGCCATGTGGAAATGAGTCTATAGGCCCTTTAGTTGATGTCTGTTTACGTCCGCCGCGGCAGGAAACTCAAACGTCCAGAATTGCGACAAGAAATGTCTGACTTTTGCCAAATGAGGAGTTCTTGCGCAGGAACTTATCTGTTGCCGGACTAGGTCAGGTGACTTGTTGTAACATGGATAACTGAGCTTCAGCATGTGCCCGGCGTTAAACATTCACACCGGGTTACCAATTTCTTATCTGACCACGATAATCTCCACGGCCATGAGGGAAGACAAATAAAAAACCTTATTAATAGGCTTGTTATTTAGAATAAAGGGGCTAAAAAGTCTACTAGGGGGAGAAAAAACAGCAAAGGAACATACTTACTGCTTATGTGGCGTTATCTCAATCCAATTATTCCCTCCTCAGCCCACATTCCACTTTTCGCTGCGTTTCTCAGACGCGCCTCCAACCTAAATTCACGGCCCCATCACACAAATGACGGAATGACGCGTGTGTGTGAGAGAGGGCCTAGACATTTGTTCGTGACAGCAGCGACATCCCTCATACCTGAGCGCCGGGAGCCCCCTGCTCGGCTGTAGGCTGAAGAATATGCGCAGATCGCCTCCTAATGTGCTGCTCAGAAAAAGGGAGGTCCAACATGGAAGCCGCACAGAACGCCGTTACCGCCCGCTCTTATTGGAGGATGACAGCAGGGCGAAGACACAGCGCGCCGGCTTATCTGATGCCGCGTTCACGTCTTATGGGAATTACCCCTACCGCCCCTCGACTGCTCCCAGCAGCGACTCGGAGGTGTCATCGGGTTCAGCCTCAAAAAAAAAGGGACAACAGTTGATGTCCCTGTTTCCGATGCTCCGAATCTCTAAAGGCGGCTTGTAAAAACAGCCAATGAACCTTTAACTGTTCCTCTCAACTGGCGCACTCAACAACTGAAAATAACACCCATACCGGTATCCTGCAACCAAAGCAGCGACCACGTTGCTTGGCACCGCTTCAAGAACTATATTTGCCGGCGGAAGAATATAATTCAAATATATTGTTATTATTATTGTTATCATCATTAAATGTGCATCGATTAAAATGAAAGCATGTCACCGTAAAGCATGGCCTCCTCTTGGTTATTTTGGTCAGGTTTTTTTTTCACCACTCAACCCACATACATTTCATGACTGACTTGCCTTAGTGTGAGTTTTACAGCGAACAAATTGTATTTGTGTGTCACACTCGGAATCAAGTCGGGCTAAGGAAGAATAAATCCGCGTCGTTCGCCAAACCCCAAAGTTCCCAGGTTGTATTTAGGACCTGAAGGTTGAGGTGAACTGTGTTGTTCAGTCGTAATTAACAACTGATAACTGACCGGAATGATGTTTTCCTATCGACCGTCTGTCCCATATGACATGAATGCAGCATCAGCTTTCCCAAGGTCCCAGACGGCACAGTGTGCGACACTTTTGTTGTACATGGTGGACTAGTTAGACTTTTGTGTAGCCTTTGTGTACACACACGTTTAAGACAGGAAGCATTAAGTTGTTGCAATGAAAGTAAACCGGTAACTGTTAACACTAGCACTAATAAAGATAGCATTGTCTACACTTCATATTCAGCAAATTATAATGTAATAAAGACTATCTATGTATCTATCTATCTATGTATCTATCTATGTGTTTGTCAGTGCTGTGTTATGCTGTGATATGCAATATCACCAGCAGTCAATAGGAATCTAGGACCCTGGGTGCTGAACTCATGCATCATTTCCAGCTCTGTCTGGTTCTGGTTGCTGATGCACACAGTGGAGGAAGTGTCTCTTGAGTTTCAACCCATACAGGTTTCAACCGGTCTAGGGCTGCTGGCTGCTGGCACACTCCGTCCACACTCACTCTACCCCTGTACTGTCGGAGGAAGTGAAAAAACAGGAGAAAAGAAAAGCAGCCATAGGAGGGTGTTGTGTGATGGTTTGCCAGGTTATAGGGGCAGACTCGGAGGGTGTGCACAACCACCTGACTTCTACAGCACACACACACATACACACACACGCACAACGCAGACGCATACATGCGATGATTGATTATATTTGTGTTGTTAGCAGGCTTTTGAGTCATTTCATTAAACAGATTTAATATGTTGTGGTTTCCATTTCATGTGCAAATGGCTGGCTATAAAGAAGTGGAACTTGTGGCTTTCACGTCTTCAGTTTGAAATCCCCTAGAATCACAAATAAAAGCTGAGTAGGAGAAATGAATGAGAAACGCTCTCTCCTAGCCCAGCATGTAACAATCTGTAGCTAAGCGCTTCAATGGGTTTTGTCAAAAAATAGTAGGAGGAGCTGACAGAAAAATTGCAAGGTAGCCTAACTCTTCTTCCAAAAATAGTTACAAAGCCTTTAGCCTGAACTGGCTAAATCAAATGTAAAAGATTAAAAATGTTTGGGCAATGGGCAACATGTTTTTAATATTTTATGTGTAACTGAGCCAGTTTGATAAACCATTTTTGAAGAGTCACCTTGGAAGTTGTCTTTGTTACAGTCCCATGTAATATTTTCAGAGCATGTGTAGTGACCATGGCCACATTAACAACCTTCTGTGATCCAAGGAGTTGATTTGTGTTGCCACAAGGTGACTTATAATCATGTCGCTCATTACTAGTTGCTTTGTGAGGCTGTGCTTTCAATCAAGCAAACTAGCAGTACCTTGGATTCTGATGCTGATGAAACTCTGATCGAGGCTTTTTGCAGTGGTCCTAGCCCAGGTTAATTTCTCTTGGCCCTGCTGTGCAAAGTGGCCGTTGGTGGTGTGCTGATGATGCTGATTGTGTAACACACTGTCCTGATTCCAAACTTGCAGATGGTGACAAGCCTGAATAGCTCTCTAGCTGTGGTTTGACATATGGTGTGTGTGTGTGTGTGTGCGGTGTGTGGGGAGGGTAAAGGTAGGAACATGTTGTGGCGGATGGGAGCGTTGATGATAGGATTATAACATTGAGGGTGTCAGTGTAACAGTGGTTGGATTAGACTGCATCGGGTTTCCTGTCTGCATGGGTGGAACAAATGGATAATTAGGGCCAACAGCAAGGGAACCCAGATGCCCCTGGCAACCAGGTCAACATGTTGAGAGTTGGCTCAATGTGCAATAAATTATTGAACACGGGCCTCCCTCCCCAATCTGTAGAGGGAACATTGTGTACCATCACACCGCAAACACAGCTATTAGTTTAACTGCACTGCAAATGAAGATGTACTGTTAACATCCTCATTATTATCCTTCCAAAATGATTTCTAATGTGTGCTCCCAGTCTGGAAGTTACACAAGGTAAACTGCAAATCAAATTTGCATTAGCCCTCTCTCACGGACCCAAACACACCCAAACATATATTTCCATGGCAACTAATCACCTGTAAGCACGTCACTTACAGGCATTTCTTTCTCTTTCTCTCTTAGTGTGTGCATGTGTGTGTGTGTGGACCATATGGACTATAATGCTCTCATCAGGACAGGGAATTTAGGATTAGGTTTAGTTTATGGTAACAGTTGAGGTCAGACATGTCGTAGAGAGGGTTTGGGGTTTGGAAATCAATATAGTCAATGAAGGTCCTCTCAAGTATAGTGACATAAGTGCATGTGTTTGTGTGTGTGATTGGCCACGTGTGTTTGTGTGTGTCTGTGTGTGCATGTGTCAAATTACAGCCAGCACTCTGGGCGGCTTCACCCTCAGCACTATGCGGCTCTCACAACATGTTTGTCTATGTCTGCATCCCCATGTTATGACTCAACATAGAGCCAGAACAGTGAATGATGATGGTGTAACTCAGTGCAAATAACATAAAGATGCTAAGTCACAGCTGGGAAATGAGAGCAATAAAAAATATCAACAGTTCGTGGGAAGCTCAGATTATGGTGGTTTGTGGCTGTGTGTGTGTGTGTGTGTATGTGTAGGTGTGTGTGAGAGATAAAGGCAGGGACTGAGCATGTGCCATTCCCCCCACCTCCCCCTATGTACTGACTAAAGAGTTATATGAGCCTCTGCTGTGCACAGCCTGTGTGCTGTACCCGTGACGTCTGTCATGCTGTGACTTGTGACCATTTACTCAATTGAATTTTCCGTCGGTACAATGCACCACACACATTGTGCACTCAATGGTTCACATATGTATTGCAAATTCTTAAGGACATAAATCCACTGTACGGCACTTTTCACAGTCTAGTAAAAAAAAAAGAAACATGAATCAAAGGAAGCACATATTGTCTGAGCACTGCTACCTCTTCTCAAGCAGCATACGCCTACGGGGGGGTGTTGTTCATCTTTTGCAGTGGTGGTGGGACAGCCCCATCAGAGCCGCTGTGCCACAGGATCAAGCCAAGATCCCTGAGATGGGACTTAGGGATTCACATCATTAAGAGCAACCAACACTTGCAAAATGTTGGATGAGATTGCTCACCCAAGATGACGCATTCTCAGCAATATGTGACTGTACCCTGTGGCAGGCCGAGGCTCAGTTTCATACTAACAACTACTACCTCAAAGCTAGGAATTCCCATTGGATGAGTCTCTGTGGATGAGAGATGAGCGAGGAATCTGCTTACATTGACTCCTGCAAATGAGTAGATGCTTCATGCATGTGCTCTTAATTTTAAAATGAGTCATTTTACTTTTATTTAAATGTGTTTTTCCTGAGTATTGCGTTTTGCTATTTCAAAATGAATCCATTACAGAGTTCAGATTTTGTTGACTTACCATAAACACCAGAGACTGGCTTGTCAAAAATTGGCTATGTTCATTCAAGTCATGCAAGAAAAAAATAAATAAAATAGAGTTATCCAGCTTTATGTTGTATGTGTATTTTATTTTGTAATTTCTGATTGTTTGTGGTAGGAAAAGATCACATGTTCTCTTTTTTAAATGTAACAGTAACATTTAGTCTGAGGATATTTTGAACTGAATGCATTTTTACTTTTACTTTTGTTGTCCACCAGCGTAGCCTATATTTTCACACCAGTAATTGCACTTCTGTTTAAGTAACATTTAAGCAAAATAACAGCACTTCTACACATATAAGTTGTTTTAATGGTTGCTATGAATAAGTTTATGCAAGCTAAGTGTTGTCATTTATTGTCCAAGACCAGAAAATATCACTGTGTGGCCATGGCAACGTTTCCCAAACCTGACACACTTTCTTCTTTTTTTTGGCTCCACCTGCTGTTGTCTTCATAACAATTTAGAGCTCAGTTACATTCTTTTGTGTCTGCTTTGTGGACGTAATGGCAGTTACGTCCACGACTGTTAGTTTCAAAACAAGTTAACACACTGAAATTAATAGAAGTATATTTTTGTAACCACATGTTCAACACAGCAGGTTATAAATAAA
>OMLB01015356.1:0-13611 GCA_900302555.1 Myripristis jacobus
ACCAAAACCCCACCCACACCCGCCTCCCACCAGCTTCAGGCTTTAATCATCTCAATAAGAGGATGTTCGCCTCTGATGAGGTCATCCTTGTGATGTCACCCAAGTCACACATGCATGGATATGAATCCTGTCACTGTCAGAGCCATGATGTACATTCCACTGCTGCTCTTCCCAGAGCGCTTACAGAGAGGGGAAGATGGAGGGGAGAGAGGCTCAGGCTCAGCATAGATTGTCTCTTGCTGATAGATATACCGATCCATTTGACTGGGGCCCTGTTGACTAGTGGAAGAGTCAACACAGTCCTGATGGAGGCTTCTCTCTTGGCCCCTGCATGGATGGTTACCTCTGGTTCTGCAACACTAGAAGCTGAGAGCAACATTGGCTGGACAGCGGCCACTGTTCTGCAGAGAAACAGATTGGGTGTAGATAGAAATGAGTGGCAGCAGGCCTCTCAGTTAAATGATGTTACATGACAGTGTGCCATCTCCCTCGTCTCCTCTGTCTCTGTCTCCATTCATCCCATCTTCACATTCTGCACCAGACTTCCCCTTTTTCCAGATCTGTTTCACTCCTCTCACCTCCTTGTTAAGTTCCCCTGTCACTCGCTGCCCCTTTATTCCTATTACCTCTCTCACTCACTTCATCACTCTCTGCTGTTTTGTTTTTTTTTTACTTATTTTTTTTGGTCTACCCTCTGTTCAGCTCTTGCAGGACACCCAGGCGTCTGAGGGTCAGGTGGTTGTTTTGGAGTGCAGGGTGCGGGGAAGCCCTCCTCTGCAGGTCCAATGGTCCCGCCAGGGAGAGGAAATCCAGGACTCCCCGGACTTCCGCATCCTCCAGAAAAGTGAGACACTCTCTCAGCGACCACACAGCTCATTGTACCTGAATGATTTTTGATTTTCTGAATGACCATAATCATGTTTGGCAGAAACTGACTAGCTATTAATATTTTCTATTTGTCATCTCTTCCCCCCGCCAATGATGTACTGTGTAACAGAGCCTCGATCTGCAGCTGAGCCAGGTATGTCACTTCACTTCCTGCCAAATCTGTGGTAGCATTAGTCTGTCATAAACAACACTAACTCTCTTTTTCTGCCTGCTATCAGTCTTGCCATAGCATTCATCAGAATTAGTCATGGATTGTTAGCCGTGTCTGCGAGCTCTCTATTGTCAACCGAAACCTGTCACTTGGTTATGACGACAATAATATCGCAATTCCAAACCTCCATGTCCCACAACACACTCGTCATATCTAGGACAGTCAGGGGGAGTCCCTGGGAAAGTCTGATGTCTAATCCACTGTCACTCACAAACCACCGTGCATAAACACACACACATTCTCAGTATTTCAGATAAACAGTGACACACACGCTAATTTGCCTTTAAATTTTTCCTGCCGGTGTGACTAAGGGGGCACCTCATGTATTGCTTTCAAGCTCTGACAGAAACGCTGTGAATCACTCAGACATTCCTTAACATCTGTGGCTCAGTGTGTGTGTGTGTTCGTGTCTGTCTGTCTGTCTGTCTCTGTGTGCCTGCTTGAATAGTCAAATCCATGCCTACAGAATGTGTCTGTCTTTTGTTTCTCCACTTCTCTCCATCTGTCTCTCTGGTCTGTTAATTGGCTGCTGGCCAGTGAGTCACCAAGCCACATGACCGATCCATCATCAGGCTGCTGTGTACACAACATCAACACGTCAACATGTACATCAATTGTCCCTCTTACCTCGCATTGAAAACAAATGGACAGTCAGTGTGTCATTTAATTTCACCTGGGCTCACAAGATTCTTCATCAAGTTCAAGCTTGTCCTGCAATTCTACCCCTCCACTGTGCACGCACTGTCCTGTGACCAGTTTTAGACGACTGTACTGATGAAATCTAACTTCTACACTCGTAGACAGCAGTTTCATTAATAACAGTGTTTGATGGTGACTGTTTTCTAGAGGAGATCTGCACCCTGGTGATAGCCGAGGCCTTTCCAGAGGACGGGGGTCTGTTCTGCTGCACTGCAAACAATCTCTACGGCTCTGTCAGCAGCATGGCCCAGCTTACTGTCACTGCAGGTGTGTCCAACATGGCAAGGAAGTGATGGTTAACAGTTTACAGTGGAGTTACACTGCACAGTTGGAGTTGGGGTTAACGGGTTTGCCTTTTTCAAGAGAGTGCTCACAATTTAACATGGGTCCAGTTAATGTACAGTTACTGACAGAGTAAACTTTAACATTTTTGGTTGTTCTTTATGTCCCAAATAGGATAATAACATCAGAGGGGTGGTTTAAGTTTATTCTGTAGCAATTTATGGCAGAATTAATAATCTATGAGTAGGTTTCAAACATCTTGAAACCATTATTTCAACTTAAAGGAAACACTGGGGAAGGCTCATCATTTACAATGGTGTTGAGGTACAGATAAAACAGTTTCACAGTATCAGGGAAAGGAAACTACAGCGAGATAAGATGCACAGAGCGGCACGAGAATAATATATTGTTACCAAGTGTTCAGTGGTGGATATCTCAGTTTCAAGTTTCATATGGTGATATCTCAATTTCCTCATTAGCTACACTTATGTAAAATCTGCTAAATGAGTAAAGAATTGGTCATTATGTTGACCTTCACGATTCATGACTGGAGGTCCTGTGGTTTTAGGTCAGTTATGAAAGCTATATGGTATTTCCTCTGAGACAACCAGCTTTGTCTTGTTTATTGCCCTGTAGTGAGGAAGGTGGGGGGGTTGAGAAGATGAGCAGCTCTTTGTGAGTGTACAAGGACGCAAATATCTGAGTGTTTATTCTCACTGACAGATCTGTGTATGTACAGTACAGTACTCAGCAGCACACTGTTGAGGGAAAGGTTGAATGAACAGGGATTGCATCACCCTGACTGAACCCAGCTGCTGCTTTGTATGTGATCAGTTTAGCAACACATACAGCCTTGAGTTTAACCTTCATCTACTGAGTAAGGCAGTGGCAAGAACAAAATAAGGCAAACGTGTTGCTCTTTGCCCTTGTTACTCCCCCTCAGCTGCTGAGGACTCATCCAGTAACGGTGTGTCTGGTGATGGCTCAGGGTTTGAAGATGCCGCAGCCTTCCCACCTCCTCCCCCACCCACAGAGATCAGCCTCTTAGAGCTACCACCCAAGACGCTGCCTCAGCCCAGCGCCGAGGGTTTCCACGTTAATGAGATGGAGATATGGCCCAGCGTGTCAGCTTTACCACCGGTGCAGATGGGCTCAGAACTGGAGGGTAAGGACAAGGCCAAAGGCTCAATGCAAAATGGCCAACCCCCAAATCCGCCGTCACCGCCAAGCCTGCCTAAAGAGACCCCGCCACCTCCATCACCTCCATCGTCACTTCACTCTGAACCTACAACAGAGCTCCCAGCTCCAACCCACGCTCCAGACACGCCTCCAACACCAGGAAAGCTGTCTCCATCCCCTGGGAGGGAGGGTCCTCCGCTGCCTACCAAGCCCAAGCCAAAACTGTGAGTACCTCTGACCGCCCTTGTGTCTCTGCCCCGAGGGTCAGCTAGCCACCAAGGGAGGCGACGTAGACAGGCTGGGAGCCCTGACTGTGGCCTGGTGGAACTGATAGTATTGTGTCTCAGCTTTGTGAAAGGGTTAAAGGGGGAATCCCAGCCCTGTTTTTTTTTCAGAACAAAAGCATTCCACTGCTTTTATGTCGGTGTCAGTGTGCCATCGTGTGTGCCAGGGCCGGCCTGCCAGCTGCCGTCTGTCTGTGCCTGTAAACAGATCTGCGTGGCTTTTGCTGGATGGCTCCTATTGTTCCTGTCTGACCTCAGTATGCATGTCCAGCCCGGGACACGCCCCTTGTTTTCTCCTTAGTACCTTCTGTGAGGTCCACGGGGATCGGGTAGGATGTCTGTGTTATTCAAGGAGGGATGGGCGCTGAATGGCTTCGATTTCACTGCTCCTGTGTATGGACCTAACTGCAGTGCACAAGCCTCTTCTGCATGGTATTGCACTTCCTGATGCATGTCTGATCACGAAACCCAACTTCTCTTCTCTTCCTCTCTTTCTGAAAAATTTTCTCGTTAGCTTGGGAAGACTTACGGAAGAGAGACGATGCATTTTTGAAGAGATTTTTAATATTATGACTGGCTGGTTATAGAACAGCATTTGTTGTATCTCTTCTACAACCAAGGGATGACAGCGTTGTTTAGATGTGACAGGATGCATGCACGTTAGAGCTTGGCTACGGTACAGTTAGGCCTGGCTCTGTCTCTGTGCAGCCCTACAGTGCACTGCATGTGTACTGGATATCTGAATTCCCCCCATCGATGGCCGTTGTGTAACCCCTGACATAAACATTGATGCTTTGTCAATTCTGTGCTTCCAGAGTGGAGAATATAGAGGAGGAGACAGAAAATGACAGGTAAAGAATCGGCTGTGTGGTGTGATATGAGTGGTGCCCCATGTGGCGGTCAAACTTTGCTGAGGATTTTAACATGTTGGCAGATTGTTTTGCATCTCCATGTCCTGGTTGCAGGATCACAGTAAAAGCTGCTTTTATGAGAGTTTTTTTTTTCCAAAATAATGACTTAAGGACACTGCCAGAAACAATCAACTCCCCACTGTGAAGCATGCGGATGGTGTAAGCCAGCCCTCTCCTGCCCTCTCCCCTATAAATTCAATCTCTAATTATGCAGTAAAAACAGCAGCCCTGCCATTAACTAAGGGTCATTTCTTTGCCTCAGGTGACATGTGGGAACACAAGCTGACCGCTATTGACCTAAACCCCCGGAGCTTATCATAGAGTTCATCATATCCTGTTTGTTGTCGAGGACATCCTGCCACTGATATGTTATTTCATTGTTTTAATGTTTACAGGAGGTGATTTTAAGCACCCATAATGTTAATTGGATTTTCTAATTGAGCACTTTGTTAAATTACCATAAATTGAATCGCGACAGAGTGGAAACTATGACCCTCCTGTCTTGTGTGTTAAAGCTGGATTTTAAAAAGAGATCAGTTTCTGTTGGAGGGAGGTTTTTTTTAATTGAGTGAGGAAATGATCTTGTTCTGCTTGAACCCTGAGTGCCAAGACTCTCATGTCTGATTAGTATTATTTCTGGAGCTGCTCCATACATCGGATGACGTAGAATGTTTAAGTGATGCTTTACACCCACGTAAATGCTGTTTTGCATTAGTGATAAAGTTTTTGAGCTAAAAATATATCCATACACCCAGAAAAAAAAACATTCTGGGCTTTTATATTGCCCAAAAAGTCAATCAACCATTAAGAATGGATGAGCATAAAACACACTAGAATCTTGACACTGATGTTTATAGCTGTTGGAGGGATGTGTTCATGTTCATAAATCTAGATTAAATTGTTCTAAATCGCAGGAATAATATGCCCAAATTCTCTGCCTGTGCTTTAATAACATTGAGCTGATGGGACGGAGGAAGTGGTTGTATGACTTGGCAGGCGGGGAGGACTGCAGGAGACCTGAGCTGTGAAAACAGGCCTGCTGTCTGTCTGCACTGAAGGAAGAGAAAGGTGGGTCGGCTGCCGTGTGGTTTTGATGCCCGGCGCTGGTGCCAGGCCCGAGGAAAAGAATCAAAGGAAACTCTCAGGGGAGCGGTTCAGATTGGCTCGTTGGACCCGAACCAGCCCTGTGTTGAGAGAGTAAACAGTGTCTTTCAGCACATGGTAGAAAATAGACTGATAAAGAACGGATGGTGAATTGGCAGCAGTATCCCACTATATGCAGCGCTGGCATTCAGGCTTTTTCCCCCACTATCTCAATCATTTTTTTTTTCCCAAAGTGTGATGCCAGAACACAAAGAAATAATAATGTTTGGGTTAGTCGCTTTTGTTTGTATTTGAAGTATTATACAAAAGTGGCGTGCTGTTGAACAACCTTTTAGGGCTGCAGCCGGTTGGTTTGTGAGTTTTGAGCAGGGCTTTGAAGAGTGGCATTTCTGCACTCGGGTCTGAATGAAGATGTGGAAGGATTTGGGACTATCACAATACTGTGAGGCAGGGCATAACTCAAACGGATGAGAGCTAACATCTCGGTGCAAGGTCAGTGGGCCTGCCATTTTGGAGAGAATAAATGTTCTCTCCTGATTTAGTATGAGCTCCCCTCTGTGCAGCGCTCGCTCGGGGTTTCTCTGTACATCTGTGAAGCTCTATCACAATGGGCTGTTAACAACACAACACCTGGAACTTGTAAATGTGTGTGCATGTGTGTGTGTGTATGTGTGTGCAAGTGTGTGTGTATAAGTGTGTTGATGGATGAGGTGTCAGGAGCAGTGGTATCTAGTGTCAGCTTTCCTGTACTGATAAAGGTATGCTTTCCTGGTGTGACATTTCACAGGAACTTTTTGCATTTCAAAGGCATTATGGCATATGCTTGCCAGTATGGGAAAAAGGAGCACATTATTAGTGTGTGTGTTTGTGGGTTTACACATTTTTACTATCCAGCATTTGTTTTAATGGTATCTGTGCTCCAAAAATGACATGCCATGACATTTTCCTGACAGCGCTGGTAACTTGCCTGCACCCCAGGTCGTAGATAAGGCCTCCTGTCAAGATACTACACCTAGATCAGTCAGTAACATTAAGGCCATCATGCTATTATTTAACTCGTGGAGAGTGCCAGGCACGAAATTCAAGAAAACACCTCACTCAGATCCAAAAACAACTGCTGCTCACTGGCTTGTCACTTATGACAAGCCAGTGAAATATGTCAAGGTGTGACCACCATGCTGTTGACTGTGATAATACAGGCAAAACATCATATTATAGTCTAGGATAATGTTTGGGTGGGCGTCAGACACCAAGCACTCTGGCAGAGGCAGCAATTATCTTCCAACCGTTGCATAGCTTAATCTCTCTTTCATAAGAGCAGGAATCAGCTCTGACAGTTGAAATTGTTCTCTTGCACGTATTTCATTTCAGAAAATGCTCTTTATGTGCTCAAGTTGAGCTCTCAGCGAAACCTCCGCTGATGTTTTTTTTTTTTTTAAGGATCTCCACTTTTATTTCTACTCATTATGTTAAAATTGTGCTGAGATTAATGATGATGAAAAGCAGCTACAAATCAGCACTTAACAGGACTTCAACTTTGCCCTTTCACAAAAAAACAAAATCATGTTTCCTCAATGGGCCTGCAGTGATTCAGGTTCAAGTTTGGTAATGCCCTATTGAAGTGGCCCTATTCAAGTGTCTTGAAAATCCCCCTTAAACCCCTATTTACAATGATGTAACAACACAAAAAAAACTTCAAAGTGTCCAAACACAATGTACTACATGAAGTACATACAAAAGTGTTTCAGCGCTTGACATAAGGGGTGCTGAGTGATGTGCCATTTAGCACTCACAGTGAGTGTTAAGGTGGAAATGTCCATGAGTAGGCATCATGTTTCTCAAAACTTTCAAACTTAACGGGTTCCCTGTGTTATCTTTCAGAGTTACATGGTGCAAGATGTAAAATGCATTTCAATTGGAAATTATTTGTCCAAGCAGGGATATTGTGTCTAACGGATTAGGGGTTTTACCACAGCCATAATACAATGTAAACACACAGCTGTAACTGCAGTGTCACATTTCACATTAATGCCATTCCATCATTGCAAAAAGTAAGTGCACTCTAATTTCAGGCATTACAGATGAAGTTTGATATTCCTATTCTCTTAGTTTGTGTTTTGTGATACTCTATGCCAGTGAATTGACCAGAATTGACCAGAATGCATAAGACAAAAGATAACATTTCACTGCGGTTATATTAGCACCTTGAATACTGATTTTCTCTTAAAATTTTCCCTTAAGGCACTTCAGTCAGAAAATACAATCTCATGTAGCATATATTGTGTATCTGCTGGTTGCAGTGCTTCATTGAAACTGCATCATCATCATTGTTTTATGGCTGTGCCAAAATAACTAGATGTCTTGTGAATCATTTTATACACATTTCCCTCTAATTTAGCCAGACATATTTGGTATTTTTGGAAATCTAGGGGTCTCCTCTGGAATTCCAACTTAGGTTTTGTGGATTTCAACAAAGCTTGACAGCTCAGCAGTGAACCCACCTATGGGAACAGCGGAGTTGATGAGGTTAAGTCTGACTGCAACCCAGCACTGCGTTGTGCGGTGAACATATTTGTCAAATCCTGCTGATGTGAATTTGTTCTCTGCTAAATTATAGCTTTATAAGTGCTGAACACTTTTCAAGTCCAATACACCAACTACCCATAAATACTGGACTTGTGTAAAGGTCAGTATTAACACTGTACCGACAGGACTGTGAAAATATTATACAGGATGTAAGCTTTCACCACTGGAGCGCAGGAATCGCCTTCGTTTCAACAACAGGTGACGTAAGGAAATATGAACAACTTCAGGCATCTAGTTGGCTAAAAATAAATCACAGCGTGAACATACCATAATAAGTTTGGGAACAAAATTAAACAGAAATGCTGGGCTGAATTTACTTAAGTTTCTGTAGGCAAATAAACATCCCATCACATGTTAGAGCACATCACTGTAGTGCTGCCAAACACAATACAGCATCAGCTCAGTAAAGGAAAGAGTTAGAGACAGCAGCTCACTGCAGATACTTCAGTACACTGTGTTTGTGCACTGACATGGTGCTGTTACACTGTTGTAAGTACATTATGTATCAGGGAGGTTATTATCAAGTACCTACACAGTAATATTGTGCACTTATAATACTTTTCTAAAGGTTCATAACCAGGTTAAAACACTGAAATGAGACCATTGTAAGTGTTACAGACGGGGCAATGCAGGCTAGCAGTATAAAGGTAGAGTGGATATAGAGAAAGTGTATGTGTGTGTGTGTGTAAGAGAGAGAGAGAGAGAGAGAATTTAAACAAGACTTGTACAGTAAGCAGCTCCTGCACTTGATTATAAAGGGTTTTGGATGTTTTGAATTTATATCAGAATCGACTGTGGCAGAGTTTTGCCTGGGGAAAGATGGCAGAGGTCAAGCTTTATCTGTGTGTGTCGAGGGAGGAAGTGGAAAGGTTTCTGGCTCCGAGGGAACCACATCGCAGACAGTGTGCAACAATTAGCTTCCCAGGGCTACAGATCAGAGGTTACTATTATGTGTTAAAACGCTGCCAGAAAATGGCAGGGTGTGGGGTCGTGACCCGACATGCAGTGCCTCACCGCTCCTGGCATCCGGGAACTCCCGTTCCTGACTGCATAATGCACATGTTCATGCTCTCTCTCTCTCTCTCTCTCTCTCTCTCTCTCAATCAGGTGCATGTACACAAACACACATGCAAGGCTCGCATTCACAAACATGTGGGAGCTTAGAACAACAGGCTGGCAGACGGTTAAGTGACGCCATGTGTGTGTGGAGCTCATATGTTTCCAAGGCATGCAGATGAGGAAGGGCCTAATCTACCCTAATGTGCTATGTATTGCATGCGGATTGACCCCATACCTTTCCAGCCCCTTTCCGGCGGTATAATTACCATACCACTGAGATTAAATTATTTCTGCAGTAGGTCCAAACCTCTTTAACCCCCAGTGAGGTTGTTGTCAGGGGAACAGTACACAAACTGAAGGCAACAAACCTTTTTTTTTTTTTTTTTTTCCAAGCTCACCAGTCCCATGTAGTCACACACGCAACTTTTACTTGCAAACAAAAAAATGTTTACAGTGTGAACCCTAAAGCAGTAGCAGGCGATGTGGTGCTGACTTCTTGCTGTGGCTTTATTTCAGCTTCTCCCCCGTGTCGTTTGCATATACGAGGCCTTAGGATTTTGAGCTGTCAAAGAGTTGGTTGCATTCAGTTGGGACAGTGCAGAGCAGCATCTCCAGTACACCCGTGCGTTGCGAGCTGAGTGGGGATCTTTGGCTGCCAGGCTTTGTCACATATCTGTGCTGTGACTCAGAGCTTCCTCTCAGCAGTGTGTTTGTGTTTACGAGGTGCAACTCATGAACTCTCTAATGAAGTATTAACAATCACTTTCTTGTCGAGGTGTTGCGCGTGGTTTTACAGCGAGCGGGGAAACATGCATGTTAAAGAACCACATATGGCGCTAGGTACACACCGAGAGCTTGCGCTGTGGTTTGTCATCATAAAAACCCCAATTAAAAAACGAAATAAAAAGGTTGACTTTGGATCAGTTCTCTTAATGGATACCTTTGCCTCGGTGAACGCAGACTGAGGGTAAATTGAGTGCAGACAAACGGAGAGCGGCAGAAAGCTGAACAAAGTTTGAACGATGTCACCGGGGAGAGAAAGATAGCGCGCAAGAGAGGGAAGAAAAAGCAAAACGAAGTCATGGGAGACAAGGGAGCCACAGAGAGCAGGAAAGCAGATAATTCCACATCAACCTCCAGAGTCAGAGATGGGCAGTCCTTAAAAGGACATGGGAGACACAGGATTGGCTGAGACACCAGACGATCTAACCACTGGATTGGTCGGCTAGACTAGAATGACCTGCATGGAATGGAGAAGCTTTCCAAATAAGGAAGAGAGTTCTTTGAGCTGACCTTCATAACATTTGGAGGGGGCTGGAAGAAAGAGGGGTGAGCCGAGAGAGAGAGAGAGAGAGAGCGATGAAAAGAAGCAAAGAGAGATGTGAGGGGAGTGAGACAGGCGAGGGTGTATGCTTGGGAGTTGACAACATGGAAACTGAGAGGCCTGAGTGATCCCCTCACAGAAAGCAGGCAGTGTGTCCCAGGAGAGAACACTGTGGTATGTTAAACACTGAGGAACACATGTATACACACAGATGAATATGTATGACTGTGACACACACACACACACACACACACTCACTCAGGGAATCACATTGTTTCCGGATGAAGTCAATCAACCTGTGATTGGACCCTGACCCCGGTCCACTGTGCGAGCTGTGTGCCTGGTTGCATGTGCGATATAGAGAGGATGTGTTGTTAGACCCACATCCATACACCCCAAAACAACAGCACACAACTTCCGCTTGTGGATTTTAATCACAGGGTGTGTGTGAGTGTGTGTGTGTGTGACGTAACGACATAATGTATACGTACTCCACTGCCATGACATGGACTCTAAAAGCAGAGGAAATTCACTCACTGACTGAGCATGGACTATGACTCTTATCTCTAGGGAGAAGAGGCCCCTGCTCCAAAAGCTCTTTGCCCTACAAACACAAATACACACACACACACACACACACTCACACACACAGTTACATATACACACACCCAACTGGACCAGATCCCCGGCCTCCCACCTTCCATCATTGTGCCATGATTCATCGCCAGCTATTGAACGACAACAGCAGCAGAGAGGAGTGATGGAAAAAAAAGGAGCACGTCTAAAAATAGAGGCATTGCACACAAAAATAGAAATGATTAATGTCCGAAAAAGGTTTTATCTCACGCCGCAAAAATGAAGGCGAAATTCTCTTATTGGGAAACTGAGAGATGCACATATTTCAGTAATCGACAGCAGACGTGTGTGGTGGTGATGGGATGGGGTTGTTCGTGCAGGCAGTGGCTCCAAAGGTCCTACACTGTCAGTGAAATATTAAACTGTGATTATTATTCACTGGGTTGCGTGTACATAAAAGTGAGTCTGCTCTGAAGGGCAGGTAATGTTTCTGGTGGCCATGAGAAGTACACAGAGGTTGGATTTTATTTTTGAGTAGAAGTCATATCTCATTTGTGCCACCTTAACACTAGAACTACCCCGGGGTTGAAATTTACCCCCATTCATCTTTTCAAATGTATATAATTTTGTTTTTAAGCCGTATCAGCCTCTCTGACATTTTACAAAAATGGTTTAAATAAACATACTAAGGTTAGGAAGAGATGAAGCGAAAGAGAAAAAAAGGTCACAAGGCCAAATAATGTTTTATACACACATATCATACAGTCAGTGAAACAAATACTCACCACTGATGAGTCTAGTTATCATATTCCAGCCTAATAAAAAGAATCGAACAGTAACAAAACAAAAATCAACATTTTAAAGCGTCCTGTTGGAGCTTCTTTACAGAGTAAATTCTGACTGTCTTTATTTGCATTTTGGTCTAATAGAACAAATTCAACACGAATTATGAACCACTGATATTTTTGTAATTTTAGAAATGTCTTGGCTGAAAAAATGGTTTTAACAAGGTAATCTATTTTGTGTATTGATATGAATGTTTTTTTTTTAGGTTGGTAGGTTTTAGGTATATACATAATCGTGGTGGTGTTAAAGGAATGGTTCACCCAAAATAAGAAAAAAGATATCTTCCCCACTTCCTCTTAATGCAATCTATCATCCAGATAGCTTCTGTGTGATTTGGCGAAGTTCCCAGTCTGTTTCCCATTTCACTACTGTAGTATAATAGGTCTGGATGGATATTCATTTGTGGAGCTCAACCCATCAGAACTGTACATGTGAAAAACTCAATAGCAACAGCTCTTTCCAAAAACAATGACATGGATACCCGGCATAATCCACAGCCCTCCGGGGAACTATTTCCTTCCGAACAACATCGGCAAACTCTGTTATCTGTCCACCCCAAACAAGGACAAATTGGACAAAAATGGTACAAAATGGATAGATTGCTCTAGGGTTAAACAGGAAAATATATGTTTTGGTATTTCGAGTGAATTGCTCCTTTAAACTAACAGGACTTCTCTGATGATTAATTTCTTTGCTATCACTAAGGAAACAGCACAACACAACAGGAAGAGTAATGTAATGAGATACTTGTGTCTCTCTTTCTCTCACTTTTTCTTTCTTACTCTCTCGTTTCTTTTTCTCTGACCGTTGTTATTTTTGGTGCCTGACTCCGAGAGGGAAGTTCTTTGGTCAGCAGCCCGTGGTACAGTAGCTCTTATTATGAAAGGGGGTGGTTTAAGGCAGGCTGGGAGCTCTTATTGTGAAGAGGAGGGGCTCAGACAGAGTCAGACTGACTCATGCGGAGAGAGAGGCTGTGTCTGTCACTGTCTGGCTGCTCTCTGCTCTATATATGCTGCTCATACCTGCCAGACCGTCAGTGCGACACACACTTAACTTTCCTGCAGGGAAATATCTGAGCTGCTACACACCTACACCACAACACTGAAGGTAAAACTCTTAATTACTCACTTGTGTAAACTGACAGCCTAGTTTAGCCTAACATAAACTCAAGCAGTGAAAGTGAAGGAATGATGGGGAAAGTAGGAAGAGTAGAATGAGTGATGCTATTCTTTAACTGAGTCTCTTTTAACTCCAAGACAGAGAGAAAAATCATAGTTATTGCATGTTTAGCTGTTTATGTTTGTATGTGTCAGTGGAGGAGGAAAAACACATGTTCATTCTTGTTCAAAAGTTCAAAATCACTTTGTCATTATGTTGAAAAGAGCTAAAATTGGGTTTCGGAGTTAAAAAAAAAAAGAAGATAGATGGTAGTGGGGAAGTTTTTTTTTCATGTTAATATTTAGTGTGTGTTTTAAGAGTGGATGTGTGGTTTTGTAGAGCAGAGAGAAGCAGAGTGAGACACTCATTCATTTGCTGCAGAGATCCAGGAAAAGTGGTGAGTTCAGAGTCCAGAGAGAGAGAGAGAGAGAGAGAGAGAGAGAGAGACATGACAGGGCACAGAAAACTAATCAAATCCAATCTCAGTTTAAGATCAAAGGTAAC
>OMLB01015357.1:9121-21393 GCA_900302555.1 Myripristis jacobus
ATTGTTTAGCACATTAAAAAAGTGTTGACAAATTGCTTCACAGTCCACAAAGTAAGAATATTACATGCATCACAAGCAAGAAAAAAAGAAAATAAAACTGCAATAAAAGAATGGATATAAATAAAAACAACAATAGCAGAAAAATTAAGATAATATTAAAAACAAACAAAATAAAACACAGTGTGAGTAGTTTTTACTTGAAGCGTCCATCAGCGATTAGGATCTCGTAGATGGTTTTCTGGGCTGGTTTGATGAGAGTTTTCACCAGATGGAGCGCTCCATTGTTTCCCTCCTTGCTGCCACGCACCATACATGCATTTTCTATGCACACAGCCTGGGGAAGGGAGAGCATTCACACAGTATTCAAAGATTTAATGGTCACAAATCTGGGAACAATTTAGCTGACGGGTGGGGGACAGTCACATTCACTTTGCGATCTATCAAATGGAACAATGAGACATTTCTAAGGGGAAATGAAACCCAGCTGATACTAGCATCTAAACTGCCAGAGCAGGAATACGCTGTGGCAAGAACTGGACTAATTAGCTTTTATTGCAATTGTTTGCAGTGTAAAGACAACACAATCATGTTAGCACTTGATACGGGCCTTGATAATGACTTTCAGATTTGAAACATGGAAACCAATCTGGGCCATTGTCATGCTCATGTTTTTTTTTTTTAATCTGTCACTTCTTGATTCTAACTGAGTTTGTCTCTCTGATGCATGCACATTCACATATGCACACACTCAAATCTCACAGTGCGATAAATGAAGACCCGGAGCAGGTTGCCAGCCAGTGTTTCCAGCAGCTGTCCGTTGTAGAGCTCACTCAGCGTGACTTTAAACTTCAAGATGTGGTTCTCCAGGATGTACTTCAGCAGGCTCTGGTCTGTTGACATCACCTCGTCTGACACAAACAAACAAGTTATAGATTTACAATGACACGGGTGAAATCAAATGTCAGGTCCAATGAGTGTTACTTTTTGTCTCATGGATATGGGAAAATGCAATGACTTTAGGGAAGTACCTCAAGGACCAACATCCTGATTTAGTGAAAGAATTTTAACAGGTGAGTTTCAGTCGATGTTGGAGTCGGATAAGCTGGCCACATTACATTTTGCAAAAGTGTTTTTCTAACAAGAAAGATGTATTGGTACTAGTTTTGTTTGGCATGATTGACCTTGCCCTGTAGGCCATTTTGCATGTTTAAACTAGCTCATGATAGCATCTTTATACCATTCAGTCAATTGTTAATGAAGCAAATGGAAATTCACCTCTATAAATAGACATTTATGAGCAATAATGGTCTATTACTATACCAGACAATTTTGAGTACTGCTTATACTTTGTTTATGAATAGGTGTGTGTTGAAATTCATAACTGTATGTTTACTTGTAAGTTTATAAATAAAAGAGTGTGTGCTGTTTGAGTTCCGTTGTTGCTGTGGTATTGAATCAGGGATCAAGAATTGTGGAAATTCACCTGAATTTTCATCTATAGAGAAAAAGGCAGAAGAAAATCATTTCGCAAAGAAAAAAGAAAAATGTCTGCACATTAAATTTCGGCTGCCAAACATCAAATGCAACATTTCAACACCCTGGATCTTCATTTGGCAAACTTCATAAGGTTTACCTGATGAGGACCCAGAGGACCCTGACCCTGTTTGTGGGGATATTTTGTCCTTTTTCACAGGTATCAACTACAACATTCTGGCATCGTGGTTTCCCTATCAGCTAGTCTTGCTCGCAGTCACTTGAATCAGTATGCCACTCTGAGCTTGTTAGTAAATCAACTCACTGGTAAAAGCGCTGTTGAGAGGAGCCAGTAGTGTGTACTCTGTCTTCGGGCCCATGGCAGCTGCCAGGCCCAACTCTGACACCATGTCACTGAAAGTGCTCTGGGACTCGCCCACCAGATCCATCACATCCTTGGCTTATGAGGAGAAACACATGGACACAGTGACAGACAAAAAGTCTCACAATTAATCTATGGAATTTAAACAGAAAATTTTGCCTAAAATGCATCCATCCAAGGTGTCTTACCCGAGTTGGGGACAAGCACCTGGTCGATGAGGTGGATGACACCATTAGTGGTGACGATGTCCTTCTTCAGCACCATCTTGATGCCATTAACTGTCAGACTGTCGCCATCACAGCCAATCTCTATGGTGCTGCCCTCTTCTGTCTCATACACTGTGCCTGCCATGATGGCCTCTGCGCACTGCACACTGTTCAACAAGTGGTAGTTCACCAGGGCTGATGAGGTGAAAAAGAGGAGGTGGGAGGATGAGTGAGAGAGAGGAGAAAGAAAAACAGAGAGAGAGGGAGAGAGAGAAAGAGAGAGAAAAAGAAAGGAAAAAAGGAGGCGAGATTAGGCAACAAGTAGCATATTAGTTCCCACACACTTGAAAACTATTGTGGGTTTGCCTTAAGTCATTTTTGTAATATGATAATGTGGTCCAAGGTTTACAATCACAATCATTATTCAGTGCACACACACACACACACACGAATGTACACGCACATTTAATACACACATAGTATACCAGTTCTTTTATCTGCTCCAAGAAATATTTAGGCACTTCTGTCAACATTTTGGTATGGGATTACACCTCCAACTGAGTTCAACTGTCAAACTGAGTGAGGAGAACTGGCCTGCGGAGGTCATGCCATACAGATTTAATTACAACATGCACAACTTTTCCAAACCCACAAAAATTCAAAGGCAATCAGAGTCACACTGCTAGCCGAATTACCTAAAGCCAAACCTTTCCTTTTAGAGACAGGCCAAAGGCTCCAGACCTTCTTGACTTTGGATGGTGTTCTAACACGGCTGGTCAGCAAGGATGTTTGCCAGCTGTCTGAGAATCTACTGGAACTTGTATTGAATTCTTGGATGAGGTGGCCTCCTCAAGACACCGCAAACCAGATTTCATGTTAACAGACAAGTCCTGGCTAGCCAGTGACTCAGCGGATAAGCAGATAGGCTGACACTGTGGAGACATGCGTTTCCCTTTTTCTTTGACCATGTGTGTGTTTGTGTGTGTGTGTGTGTGTGTGTTCTCTTTTAATGTGTATTTCTGGGAGTTTCTTTGTTTGAAATCCACATTCCATTGAGATGATGAAGTTTCTGAGTTTATGGAGACACGCTATCATAAATTTGAATGGGATGTTACAGGTTAGACTATACATAAGATACATATAAAAGGTGTTTTCTTTTTAGTTTTTTTTTCACAGTTGTCTAGGTTTACTTGGATGTGGAAAAACCTCTCAACAGCCTGTTAACTTTAACCAAAGTCAACTAAATATTAGATATGTGGCAATAGCACGCTATAAGTTTTACAGATATTTGAGGGTAGTGTACCATATTTTTTACACAATATAGGTCAGCTAAGCTATAGCTGTAGAAATCACTGTGCCATGTTACCTGAAATAACAGCCTTGTCTTCCATGATGCGCTCCAGATAGCCTGGGTCCAGTTTGTCAAAGGCGCTATTGGTCGGAGCAAACAGAGTAAAATGGCCTGGCATGCCCAGCTTCTCCATCATACCGGAGGCCAAAGCTGCAGCCTATGAGACAAGACAGGACAGTAGATTACCTCAAATGCAAATTGCTATGTAACTATCACAGATACTAATTAAGATGGATTAAAACTGATGCTTGAAGCATTAACATTGCTAAGGCCATGACCCTTGGAGACTTTGCAGATTAACTTTATACACTTGCAGTTTTTCTTTTATAAAACAATTAATACAAAAATGGTTATACACATTTTGCAATTACAGTGCTGACCCTACAGTGAGGATCAGAGTTTCTCTATCTTTCCCATATCAAGGCACACTTTCCTCTTTCTGAAACTAGCCACAGCCTCAAAAAATAAATTTTCTATGCTATATTCTCTCTTGTTTGTGAGGTTGTTGTTGTAAATAAAAATCTGTTCTTAAAGGATAATAAAAATTCTTCCCACAGGGATGACACGCCATCAGACACAGTGACAGAATTTTTTTTTTTTTTTTTTTTAAAAGGCCTTTTTGCCACAGACCACAAGCATTTTTATGATGTTGGGTTCATGGACCACTAGGGGGACGCTCCAGGCCCATATTTGCATGTTTAAGAAACCCTAAGTTGAATCCATTCCAGTTTCAAGTTGGTTTTGGCTTGGTAGCTAGTCTCAAAAGTCTGCTTCGTTCACAGTGGTGCTGTGTGTGTTACATACATTGAAGGAGGAGAGGTCTTCTTCGACTTCCAGGACATCTTTGATGGTGTTTCCAACGGCGCTGATGACTCGATCAATGACATGAACCACCCCATTGGTGGCCACCTGGTTACCATGGATGATCCTGGCACAGTTCACGGTAACAATCTTCATGGGGAGGAAAATGTAACATTAGGCACGATAATGTATTCTGTAATGTACTATGGACTTGAGACAATCAGTTTTGAATATTTCAGCAATCTATCCATGCAATTCTGGCCATCTTTACACGTCATATAGACTGACCCCATTTGAGTAGTGGTTGATGTAGAGGCCCAGGTCGTTGTACATGGAGGTGACAGTCATGCCATTCTTCATGTCCTTGGTCAGAAGACGACGGTTCACCATGTGGAAGTGAAGAGCGTTGTACAGCTCGATGTTCACATTGCTCACCAACGCGGACCGTACCGCCTGGAGGAATTACATCAGTTAAAGGACATCATCAGGGAAGCGAAAGTAACTCTGTGCTACTGAAAGTGTTTTTTGTGTTTAACTCCCCTCCTGTCAGGAATCCTCTAGAACTGTTGTCAACTTCCAGACTACTTACAGGGTCCAGCTGATCCCAGGCATCATTGCTAGGTGCAAACATGGTAAAGGAGCCTTTGCCTTCAATTTCCTCTCTCAGCTTGGAGATGTCTGAGTATTGCTGGGTTGTTGTAGCCTTCACGAGTCCCAAGGTGCCATACACGTGGTCAATGGGAGCCACTGGAGGGGAAAAGCAGAAGAAATGCTAATACTAAAACAAAAATTGCAGTGTAGTTCCAGTGTTGGAAAGAGATGGAACTGGATCTGGTCCATGTGCTAGCAAACAGGTGCTCATGAGTAAAAAAGGGCTTCTCATCCAGCTGCTATAAATTAGAGGATATTGTTGTTTGACCACACAGGGAATGTGATTTGAGCTACCTACCTGCTGGGCATCCTCTCATGCCTTCCAGCTTCATGTATCCAGGACAGCACTCATACAGGACCACCCTGCCAAAAACCAAGCCAACACATATAAAAGGTCAAAGTTCAAATGATATAAAACAGTAAACCAGTGGCTCGTCAGAAAAAGGAAATTCATCATCACTCAACGATACAATGTCAGCAAATACGAAATACAAAACAAAGCACAAAATGCATTGATATTGTGTAACACTCACGGCGGATGAGTGAAAAAATAAGAAAATAAAAAAATAAATAAGAAAATCCAAAAACAGATTCTGGAGCATGGACAAACCCACAACATGGTTAATGTTGTGGGTTTTTCTATGTGATGATCTCATGGTTAATTACAAAAAGGTTATTTACTGAGAAATTTAAAATCATCATTCAGGGTTACAGCATCATAAGTGTGACAAATTGGAAAAACTGAGGCAGACATGGAAAAACCATGAAAAAAAAAAAAAAAAAAACAAAAAAAAAAACCTGTCAGGTAGAAATCATTACACCCGTGGGTGATAGCAGTGTGAAAACATGGTGTGAAACATGGCCTCAGGGAACATCTTTGAATAACTTTGACAGAAAACCACTGGGGTCTCACTTGAAAAATCAGAAACAAAACCCCTGCATCAACAAAAAATCCAAGCAAACTGCAGTAGATATGACAGATGCAGATGCGGGATGTTGTTGTTAATTACACATTAGTCTACCATTTGCTGACTGACCCGCTATTGCTGACACTCCAGAAAGTCAAAGAGACTTTGAACGTAATACATCATCAGAAAACCAATACATCAGATTCCAAGCAACTGACAGCTGTGAGGAAGAAAAACAACCTCTGGAACAGTGACGGGAGAGAATGACGAGAGCCCGGATTGGGACTT
The DNA here is from genome assembly GCA_900302555.1 of Myripristis jacobus. Taxonomy (NCBI): domain Eukaryota; kingdom Metazoa; phylum Chordata; class Actinopteri; order Holocentriformes; family Holocentridae; genus Myripristis; species Myripristis jacobus. The sequence continues at coordinate 15,182 of OMLB01015357.1, forward strand.
ACGAAGATATTTATTGTAAGAGAGCAAGGCTTGACAGAGTGTGGATCTCAAGAGAAAAGCTCGCCAAATTACAAATCCGAGAGTGTGCAAAACAAATTAAAAGCAAGAGTCGCAAAAGTGAGACCAAAACAAAAAACAAATCAGTCATGACAATAAAAAAGACAAGAATAATTTAATTAAAAGACTGAACTCAAGCTGAGGGAGCAGCTACACAATATAACATGACAGACCTGTGAAAGAGGCTAACATAAGAAAACTGGCAGAGAACACTGAACTCCCAACAGGCCTATCACAGAGAAAAGTGGGACCAAGCTCCAAAAGAAAGACTGGAGACTATTAATTAAGATACTAATGAGCCGAGCCACCCGACATAATTCCCCAAGAGTGTCTTATGCAATGTCAGTATACCCAACAAAGAAGAGAAAAGAGCAGCAGGACAGAGTACCGCAAAACCCATCACAGCAGACACTGAGAGAGTAAATGAACAGCTATAACACCTGGAGCAAACACTGCAAGGTGGGGAAGTTCATGTATGGACTGGAAGCATTCCAGAAATAAACACTCAATCCCAACAAATGAAACCCCTGACTACGTCATCTAAAGGGGAGTTATGCAACCTTGCTGCTTGTCAGGAAATGTCTTCAGTAAAAAAAATCTTTCTGAAAGTCCACTGCCATAAACACTTACAACAAGATCTGCAAGCAAAGATCCATTTGAGATCATGAACTAATCATATCACCACTTTTCAAAATTACTGTTAAACAGGCCAAGAAAGCTTGTAGAAAATCATGGCACACTACCTCATGTGTAAGGCAATCACAGCTTGAGCTCTAGGAATTACAGAAGTTCAATAATAGAGCACTTCAGCCACAGCTGTATACATAGGAACCAGACAGGGGTGTCTGCTGCCCCCCCTACACTTTTGCATGGTTGTCAACTGGACTATGAAGGAAATCTCGAAGAAAAACATAATTTTTACTTACTGTACAGTGGAGTTTTTTGTTTAATTTTGGCCAGCCTAGATTTTGGGCGGAAGGAACTGCTTATGAACATTTGTGAAAACAGAACTCAAGCAGAAGCAAAAACATCCTGGAAGGAAGAGAAGAGGGACTGCCTAATGCAAGGCACACCAGAGGAGCTTTGCAGTTGACTTATGCTCCTAAATCAGCCAAGCACAAAGTCAAGTCACATTTCATTGCTATGCTATAAATGACAAGTATTACATAATCATTGTGCGAAAGCTGTTACACAGTAACAAATGAACCACTATTCCTGAATGAATTGCGGTGAGACTTTTGAGTAGAGTGTTACTGAAAAAGGACCATCATATAATCAATGAAGACATCGCATTGGGACTTGTCCCACATTAACACAAGTCTTCCAAGACACAGAAAGCTTGTGGTGAGTCAACTCTGGAAAGTCAACTCTGATCCACCGGAGAAACACCCATGCAGTTCCTGAATGTTGAAATAAGTTTAATTGGGGTTTCAACCAAAACACTTTAGAGGTTTCAGTTGGAGCTTTAGTCTGTTTGCTAAATCTCTGAGCTTATATTTACACATTGCACTTCACTGCAGCCGAGTTTTAAGGCTTCCTGCTCTCTCTTTGCCCGTGGAAACATTGTGGGTACGTATGTGCTCTGTACTTTCTCTCAGGGTCCAGATTTACATCCAAAACCAATAACTGTTTGTTTGACTTTCAGCAATGAACATCATTACAAATGATAGAAGGGTTTCCAAACTCATCAATCAAATGCTATGTTTAAACTGAAGGACAAATCATCCAAAACTGCAAACATATAAGCATAAGACAGACAAAACAAAACACAAATGATCTCACTCCCTTGCTTCCTTAAAATTATATACTTTTTCTTGAATTCAATATTATTATTGTTTGTGTGTTCAAATATGTGAGTGGGTCTGTTGTAAATCTCCATATTATGTGCCCATAGCTAAGTTCTGTGCTTTCCATGCTAATGTGAATCATATGCATAAACAGCCATGCATGGTTGGCTGTCAGGCAGGGATGAGGTCATTGCTCCCAGGCTCCGCTGTGACAGGATAATGGATGGAATATAGACTCGAGGTGGGACCAGCCAGCACACTACAACCAGGCCGCTAGCAGTGTCACTGCACTGCATGAGCCAATCCAATGTGGCTTCCAGATGAGTAGATGTCTAAACACATGGGCATTGGTACACACACACTCACACACACACTAGGTGGGGTTGTCTGGCATTGTTTAACAACATTAGACAGTTTTTCCTGTTATGTAATCACAAATCCAGTATCTTTCAAGTGGTCACAGCATGTTTTTTCAGCGCCAGTGGCTTCCTGAATACTGTGCAGATAGACTGGGATAAAATCAAGCCTGTGTAGTTTTATCACTTTTCTGACATTTTTCAGGTTCAACCCTGAATGAATCACCACAGTGTTAACCTTAAATGTGGCTGGTATGATGCTTGATCTTAACCTCCGCTCTCACTGTGCCCATCTCTTACAGTGCCTCATTATGAGGCTAATTGCTTCCACCTGAACTCTCGCAATTCAGTTCAAGAGCGCTCTGCAAAAATTAAGGCATTAAGATCTCCCCACGGTCCCATTTAACCACGGAGTGGATAATTACTGCAACACAGCACAGTTTAACTCATGAACAGAGAATGCCAACATGAGCATAATTTATTCTCTGCAATCTTTATGGCCCTGAGAACTGCACTAAATATTACCAATGGTGCGACCGGTCTGTCACCAAAGTTACATTTGCGAATACTTTTCTCTTAATGTGCTGATGTCCAGTTGAGTGGTTGTGTACCAGCCTGGAGCGTCTAGGGGAACGTCCAAACAACCATAGCCAGTACACCCTTTTCTAATCTCTCATCAGCACCAAATCCAGCAAAGACATCACCAGAGCTGGGTGGATATCCTCCACTGCTGCTGAACAATGTGCTCACTGTCAGAGAGAGACAGAGAGCGAGTGAGAGAGAGCGAGAGACATAGAGAGTGAGGGAGTGGAGGTGAAAGAGGGTTGAAGAAGTTGACTTTTGTTGTTCTTGAGATTTGCTTTTTTTAATTTTATTTACAAATCTCCATTTGACTGTAATTAGCGGCAGTTAACTTGCAGATGACCTTTGCACATTTTTGCTCAGAGCTGTTTTCTGAAATGTTCACTTTTGTATTTTTTCCCTAAACATTGAGTTTCAATGGCTGTCCTCATGCATTATAAAGTATACTGGTAGTCCCTGTTCGCTGGCAGAAAAAAAATGTCTACAGATTAAAATACGTTAGCAGATATTGTTGTATTGCAGTACTGGATCTAGGTCCATTCATCATTCCATATTCATTACTGAGAAACTATTCCTATTTTACTTAAATTACTTTTAGGCACAGACCAAACAATTTATCATTACCTTATTGTTCATTTTCATTGATAGCATTCATTCTCCTATTATTCCTTTGTCTTTTATTACTTAATTCACTTCACTAAAATGTTTTTAGATACAGTTTTAGTAAGCTTTTACATGACTAAAGAACCTATAAGCTATATTACCCATGCTATAATTACCTTTGCACAAAAGAAAGAAGTGATTAGACAAAGTAAATTTTAAATGTCTAGTAAACCTGTGAGACCGGATCAAGTGGAGATTTTAATTGGATTTGGTAAAAATTATTCACAGTATTAATAACACAAAGCATCTAACAGTGAAAATACCCTAAGAACCCAAGAAAAGAAATGTGTTATCTCAGCAAACATGTTATCTTTCTAAACTTTCCGGTGAAGGGATGCGCTGAGATGTGGTATGCAGTGGTATCAGTATTTAATATGGAGGGAGAGAATGAGTCACCCTGTTCTCTCTCTCTCTCTCTCTCTCTCTCTCTCTTCCTCCCTCTCTCTCTCTCTCTGTGTCTGTCTCTGTCTTTCTCATCCTCCCACTTTTATTTCACATATTTATTTTAACTTTCCCACAGTTGAACCAGTCCTATCCTAACACATGACTCTACAACAACAGGTGTTGCAGCTTATAGCAACAGAAAATGTGTTTTGTGTGTGTGTAAGTGTGTGTGAGAGAGTGCGCGCACATGTGTGTGTGTGTGTGCTTGTGTGAGCAAGACATAGAGAGAGGGAGAAAGAGACAGACAGACAGAGAGAGAGAGAGGGTGTGTGCCAAGCTCACATTAGATTTCATGTGCATATAAGTCATGTGGCAGAATGGCTCCAGTCGAGCCTTACACTCCATCAACAGTAAGCTATAATCCGGATAATTTACTGCAGCCTCTATACACTCTACACATCATGCCACCTCAATCTGCCACCTGGACAGTATTAAACTGACCTAAATCCATCAACAATATCCCTTTTGATACTGTAAATCCGGTAGAAGCCAATGAATCTAAATCCATAAACACAAGCTCACGCTTCACTGACCGGAGTTTGACTGATGCAGGTTTTTTTTTTTTTTTGGAGCCTGATAGTAATGCCAAAATGGTTGTGTTATGCCCCATAGCTGAAATTTCATGCTGATATTCAAAATCTGACAATTTTTATGACCCTGAAAATTACACATGTAAAGTGTTTCCTTCAGAATTTTTCTCTTGGCTGCCTGGAGGGGCTTCTGAAAAACTACATTTAAACCACGTGACACAAAAACCCTTCACTGTAACCAAAACTAATGAAATTCTTTTAAGGTAAGCGCTGCAGTTCAATGTAGCCCGTGACACCTAAGCACTGGTGAAAGAAATCTCAACAATACAGTAAGGATTAATTCACTAGAGGAACATGCAAAAAAAATAGAGGGGGCGACAGGGGAAATTGGCAGAAATCTGATATTTTACAAAAGCATAATGTCGATCCAGCCCACTATCAACAACAAGAACCCAACTCTGGTGGGAGGACCACTGACGTTGGACCCATATTATAACCTCATGTTCATCAAACTGCATCACCCACACAGACTGATAGACAAAGACACATCAACTCACACATAAAGAGCTTAGGCTGGGCAATCTAAACATGCCAGGGGCCAGCCAGACATCAGTCACTGTTGAGTTGAGTTTACAGCATCAATAGGGCTGCAATAGTACCTACAACAGCAGAGCAAACCAAAGCTAAATACAGCATGCCTGGACTGGACAGGAGAGAGGAGGAGAGAAAGACTTATACAAAGAAAGTATGGGACAATTAGAGTGTGAGATACGAAGCACAAAAGGGGAACAAGTTTAAACAATATAGTCCAAGTAATTTGAAAAAAAATGGGAAAAAAAGAAATAGTTTGGGTATCCGCCATGAACCCTGTGTCTTATTTACTTTATTTTGTTTGTAGGTATAAAGAAGGTGTGGCAGGTAAATGTTCAGGTGGTAGTCAGAAACAGCCTGAGGGCCCAGACATGAGCCGACAGACTATGACCTCTGCTCTGCTCTTTAAATCTTAATAATGAGGTGACAAGGTCACAGCTGAGGACCATATTGCATGCTGTAAAAATCCATCTACAGAGGTTTTATGCTGAAAGACAAATGCTTTAAGCAAACCAAATGTTTGCTTGAACCACTTAATGTTTACCTTATGTAATGGAGAAGTCTGATGCAAGAATCAAAATAACAACACTCACAAGCAAAATGGCACCTGCTGGGCAGGTGCAAAAAACGTCAAAGACAAGAGAATAAAGTAAAAGAGTAAAGACAACAAAGCATACTGAAACAGCAAAGCATTAGCTGCAGTGTGCAGCCTCACTTGATTGTCATTTCTAGATTAAGGAAAAAAGACCTAATTTTGCTGAAATAGCCAAATAAGACAATACATGGACCACCTGCAGCTAGTTACTATCAGACGTGCCTCAGTGTCTACCTGCGTGTAATTATGGACTTTTGTTATTGTTTGTGTGTATAGTAAGTGTAAGCTGGGTATATAAATATAAAATAATCATACAAAATCATTGTGATGCCATGCAATGCAGTGCTATGCAGTAAAATCAAGTCAAATCAAATCAAATCAAACACATGTATTTCAGTAGGTGATTCAAACCAGCTGTGGTTTGTTACATCATCAATGGGGCGAAGACTTACGCCTTCTTGCCACAGATGGAGCCTTTGTACCAGTTCCTGCACGTGCTGAAGTACTTCTTCTTGGTGCCCATGACCTGCTGCAGAGCGCACACATTGGGTCTGCAGGACGAGGGGGGAGACAATGGAGCGAGTGAGATGTAGCAGCAGGAGCATGG
>OMLB01015358.1:8771-22574 GCA_900302555.1 Myripristis jacobus
GGGGGGGTGGGGGTCACAATACTGTCAAAATGATATAAATTCAAGCATTAAGCGCATATAATGGCATAAGTAGTCACAGGAGTATGCTGAAACACTGGGAAAGGTGGGAAAATATAATTCTGGGGCTTGCTGACATTCGTTTTTAAATAAACTGAAACCAATAAAATCTGCCAACAATCCACTCAGGACTATAAGTAACTACTTTGGTCTTCCCAAGACACAGTAGCAACAGATTGAACAGGACAGAGTTTTATTTCAGTCATAACCTTGTTTGAACAAACAGTTCCATGGATTATATTCATTCACATTACACTGAACCAAGAAAATAAGCACCAAAATCAGTCTGTTGTGTTCTAAAGGCAGGGTCATTTGCTGAAATTAATAAGAGCAAACAAAGTCAGTCTGTAATGTTTAATTTAGATTGTTTAATGTTAATTCCATGCTGTGTTTCAGTAAGAATACAGATTCCCCGTCTGTGGCTCCAGTCAGATATCCAGTAGTACAAATCAGCTCCAAGTTACACATAATGAAGTGGAAAAAAAGAAAAAGAGAAAAAAAAAACGAAAACAAAGGAGACAACAAAAGAAACAACACCTCCGAACCCAAAAGCAAACCCTAAAAAACGAGGGGAGAAGCAGCAGAAAAGAATATTTGTCAACTCATGCAAGTGCTGACAATCTTATTTTAAAGAGCTCGTTGTCAAGAAAACGGGGCCTAATTGAGACTCCTCTTTTACACAAGTGACAGTACTCCCAATGTTTTTTTTTATTATTAAAACCACGAGCTAGCTATAAGTCAACCTCCTGAAATCAGCATGTGTGCACAGTTACAGTATTTCAGCACAAAGTACAGTCCAAGGACAACTACAAAAACATGACAACAGAATCACTATGGTGTAAAAGTTAAGCACTTCTTTGCCCCACGTGGATATCGCGAATTTTGCCAACTTCCTCTGAAAAACTAAGTTAACAAAAAGGGCACTTTCGTTTTTCAAATTGCCCGTAAAAAGGTAAAATGATTTGTATCTGACATTTCACTAAAAACAGAGATAAAACAGCTCCCATAACTAATAGTCAACATATCAGTAATAAAAGTTAATTTCTGTAATTACATTAAGAAAAAAATTCTCAATACATCCAGCAACTGATAAAAATATTGAGGAAAAAAAAGCAAAAAATGAACAAAACAAAAAATACAATAGTGAAAACAAAGATAAGATTTCAGAACTGCTTGTACCAGGAACAAAAAGGAAAAAAAAATCCAGGGACTCTCTTTATCTTTGTCTTTCTAACATTATTTACTGTCTCAATTAAGTGGTATTTACTTCAAATGAATTAAAGGGCTAATAAAAGAAAAAAAATCAAAAAAAAAAAAATCGTGTTAACTCCATGGACCTGGTGGGTCTTGAAGTTCCGGAGGTGAAAGAAAAGGAAAGGGGAGGTGGGAGAGAAGATTTGAGAGTAGAGCGGGGGAGGATGATGACTTTCAGGGAGTGTGAGGAGGTGAGGGGAGGGTCTCAAGTTGTTGGCTGTTGGTGGCATAGTCTCACTGGGCGTCATCTTCAGCGTCTTGCAGCGCCTCTTTGTTCTGTTCTTCACCTGGCGGGATGAGAAACAAAAAACAGTCTCAGTCCTCGCTGCCTTTTCCCTCAAAATAAGAGAGAGAGATCACCCATTTAAAAAAAAAATTATGTTTCACTCAAGCAACCATATCTTTTGCAGATGTTGGTAACAAGAAATATACAGCTTATAAATAGTAACTTGAGCGTTCTGTAGTCATTTGTGCATTTTAGTTTATAGGGGGCACTTTTAAAGTGATGTTAAACCTCCTTTGAGTGGATTAAGGCAGTTATTTTTAGTGTTAGCTGGGGGGAAGTCCACTTCAATGGCAGGAGGCTAACAGTTAGCATATCTGGAGCATCCAGCACTCAGTAACACTGAGAGGAAAATAGCACCACTACTGTCCTAACGTAACAGCTGGAAGGAGGGGAGTGAAATAATAACACATTTTTCAAAATGGGTGAAATGTCCCTTTACATAAAATAACTATAAAAACTAATTTTAAAAATCCTAAAAGATGTTTTCTAAATCTGACAAAACCTTACAACATACAGACAATATTTCCATTCAGGAACAGTGAGAGGCAAGGGGCCAATTTCACTCAAACAGATTTCAAAGACTGGAGGAAGTCAATTTGGAAATTGGAAATCTGAATTAGGCTGAGAATAATACATTAGTTTGCCAACATATTGTGCTGATACTGGCTTTTTATTAAAAGCTGGGCATCAGCCAGTCAATGCCATCCACCTGCAATATAGTGCCATTTGTTTGATTACATATATATTGTGCTATGCTCCTACACTGGCTGTCTATGGGAAACTTTCATCCGAAACTGAATGAGCAGAAATACATAAATATAGTTTCAGAAGCTCATCCAAACTTACAAGTACAGTTCTACTTACAAGTTCTACATTCTGGAGGAAACATTGAACACCCTAAATTTTGTAGCACAATAATCTCCAAAACTGAAATGGCTGAATTTCAGCACAAAACATTGGCTCTCAGCAGGACTGATTGAGAGAGCATCTGTACGGGGGCTCAAAAACCCACATTTGTCCAAACAAGTCTTAGCCACTTTTCATGAGATTACATCCAGTGTTGTTGAGTGAACTGTAACGTCAAAGTGACTGATAACTCAGTTACAGTCAACTTGATCAAACATGGTGTTCAAAAAGTGAAAGTACAACAATACAGAGGTGAAAAAGTGAGGGTGAAAACCTCCGTGAGAACCCTGTTTGAAAAGTACCAGTCAGTTAACTATAACACAAATCTTCATGACTCATGCAGTCACACCTGAACCACGTCAGCTCAATGCTCTCAACTACGACTGGCTCAAAATTAGCCAGGGGGATTTCCGCAAACAGGGATTAGAAAGTTAACCTGATAACGGTGGAAAGATTCTGCTATATTCTGGTGATAGTGATTTGAATCCGTAAAACAGAGGCTGAAAGTTAGGTTTAGGATAATGATCCAGTCATCCCTGATGATGGTCACTAATAATAATATAAAAATATAAACAAAAAATTAAAGAAAAAATTAAAACTAAGTTTCAGATGATATTCAGTAACACTTTTTAAAATTATCTGGCTAACTTGCTAATCCTGTTTCGTGGAACACCACCCTGGGTTTCCCCTTTAGAGCCAAAATGGAGGCCACATTTTACAACACACTACTGAACACAGTGTCAGTGTAGCATGCCAATATCATGACATAACCTGCTGCTCTTTTGTGTACATGCAGGTTTAACAGGCAACCAGGTGAACATCTAAACCTGACACAAACTAGGGCTGGGCGATATGAGCAAAATCAAATATAACAATTTCTTTGACGGAGAAGCTTGAAATCAATATTGCGACGATATTTAAGTGATGACTGTTGGTGTTTTCGCAAGATATTTAAACACAAGAGATTCAGATAAACAATGAGCACTGATGTGGATCATATCCATGTTGGAATGGAACCAGTCTCGTCAGATAATTGCATCCTTTTATGTGAATGGAGCCTTTAAAACCAGAAGAAATCGCTCATACCATATCATGAAATACAAAATCCAAGACAATATCTAGTCTTACATCCCAATATCAATGTAATATTGATATATCGTCCAGCCCTAACACAGATCTATAACCTCAATTCTCAAGAACTGTTTTCGAGCGACTGCTGGTGAACGATCAAAGCTCATAGCCTGGTATCAATTCAAATACAAACTGTAAACAAAACACAACAAGACAAAACAATCCAGCCCAAGGATTGAGTCGTGAGTGATGAAGCAGGGAAAGAGAGGCTCAATTAAACCATGAGTGAATTAGTGTGGACAGGAAAAAGAGAGAAAAGAATGCAGTAACACACACACTCACAGCAAGACTAGGGTGGGTGAGCAACACTTACAAAGTACAGTTAACATGGGAAATGAACAGTCGGGTTTGTTTCCTTTAGGACTCTACAGCAGAGGGAATGAGAAAAAAAGACGAGAGACAATGAATCACTGAGATATGAAGGTGGTGAAGGCAGAGAGGATGCTCTACAGCACAGCTAGTTTTGAAATGCAAACTGCTGGAGTGAATGGAGGGAAAAGAAGTGAGTAAAATGCTGCAAGATGGAAAAGCCAAAGATTTTGGTTAGATAGGACAGTTTTCACTTCAGCAGTGGAGAGCTGATTCCAGCTCGGCAACTTGTACGGCAGTAAACTGATTGAAATGCTTCAAGACACCAGCTGTTCGACCAGCCGTCCACACTGTGAGCAACACCATCAAGCAGAAGTCCTGTAACTTCCTATAAAGTGGGGCTACCGGGGGAAACTTGGCCCGTGTGGAGACAGTAAACAAACTTGTCGACTGAGAAAAAAAGTTGGCCATGGCTGAACTTTTCATCGTCATTTGCTGTCAACACACAGACATCCAATTTCTGTGCTTCCCTGTTTTCCCAGCTGATATGATTTCATTCCATAAACATGGCTCCCTGGCAATGAAAAATGAAGTACAACTTTTATTTGAAAGTCTACAAGAATAAACGTCTCAGAATCGATGCTTGGAGAATGGCTGCACGCATTGGAGTGAGTTATCTCTTAAGTAATTTTCCAGATTTTTCTTGTTATTTTTACTGTATGCTATGTTAACTAAATCAAATTATAATGAAAGATGAAAACATTTGCACAGATGTACAGCCTTTTTTCTGTGTCATCAGTGTCTGTCACTCCACAGACTCAGAGGAGAATGACATGTTAAAGTTACTCACAGTATAATACACAATAAGAGGTTTTTTTGATTTATTTATAAGTTATTTATAAGTTTTAGGCAGCCATCAGGAGAAGAGTGTTGAGTTAGTTAAACGGTGGCTATCCCTGGAACAAGATCATCTTCAAAGACCGGTAGCCACACTGTAGATATTAGCATGTCAGCTGAGTACAATGTCTTATACTGACAGTAAATCATGAGTAATGGGACCTGTGAGAGAAGCATCTTACCGTCTCCCTGCATATCTGAAGTCCATAGTGTCAGGTTGTCACGTAACAACTGCATGATAAGTGTGGAGTCCTTGTAGCTTTCTTCACTGAGTGTGTCCAGTTCTGCAATGGCGTCGTCAAATGCAGCCTTCGCCAACCTGCGCAAACACATCAGCAGCTCTGTTGAAGTTATCATATACTTGATGATTAAGATTTCAACCTATTCTTGATTGCCAGTGCTGATGGTCATGAAAGGATGCAGTGGGGAAGAAAAAAAAAATCAATGATAAGATGGAATTGCGAAGAACTTATAATAGAAAGAATGCAGGCACAGCCACACTTAGTAAACCCTTGCAGAGATGATTTTTTTTTCTATATTACAGTTTCACTAATTGCCTTTAAAGCTACAATATGCAACATTTTTTCACAGTACAATATGGTGACATGATGTGCAATACATTTCCAATTTGCGTCGGTCTCTGTATGTTTGCATGAGATCAGGGCTCACAGCAAGAAAAAAGCTGAGCTTGAAAAGCTGTTGAGGAAAAGTATACAATGTATTCTAGGGGTCGGTAAAAAAATAGAAAAAGAGTCACTTAAGAATCTTGATTCTTATCTCCTACAATTCATTCACACATGTCAAAAATCAATTTTCCAAATTCAAGTGAAATGTGATGTTGACTGAACGAAAAAGGGGGAGCTCAACTCCAAGGGCCAGTACCTGTATCGTGTGCACGGTCTACAGCATGCACACGATACAGTTATCTTGTAGTTAATTTTCAAAAAAGGCAGTGGTTGCAAGCATTTTTTTAATTTAATGACTAAATAATTAATTTTACAAGATGAACATTAGGTGCCTTACTGACTTTCTCTGCCATCACCCAGAGACTAACTAGCAAAGTGGAGCAGCAATCAGCAGTAACAAACGTGACCCAGTGACCAACTCAAACTGCCGAACTTCAACAGCTGAAACCAACTCTGAGGTCTACAAAATAAGTTGGCGCTCAGTTTGTTTCACCTCAAAAACCCTGCACACACTCGGTGTCTTGGACGATGGCTTTCCCTGGAGCTAACAGTGCAGCAGAGGCTGCTCTCCCCTGCTGGAGACATAACATTAATAACAACACAGAGGAGCACACTGCCCTCCCCATCATTTTGTTATTCTCATACTGCTTTAAAAATCATGTCTTTATTAATTAATGAAACCAATTTTTTGGCCATATCGCCCAGCTAGTAGGGCTGGGCAATAAAAAAATAAATAAAATATTGATCCTTTTCAAAAGATTTCACGATTTCAGTATGGACTTCTTGTTTTTCGCTGACTACTACTATAAACTGATGGGAATTTGGAGGCATTGTCACAGGACTGGTGGGTCGTTCAGGATTTTCTGGGCCTGCAGGTTCTGTGTACATGAGTGAACTGGGACTTATTTGGCAGAGTGCTCAGTGGCTATTATAACGTTATAACTTACATTGACAAAATTTCGACGTTACGATTCAGTTGTTTTTTGGTTTGATTTATTCATGTTGTATTTCAGTGGAATAAGGTCTATAGTGTATGATTTGGCGCACACAATACATTGGATCAAGAGACTGGAAACAGTGTCCCCTTTTCTCTTCATTCAATTGGGAATCGGTTTAGAATCGAAAATCGATTCTGAATCTAAGCAACACCCAAGAATTGGAATCAAATTGAATCCTGATGTATTCCATTAAGTATTTTATTAATCTAGAACAATCTGAAATTGGGCACGGTGCTACTCCGCACCAAAGATCTTAAAACCTTGTCAAATGGATTTTTCATTGATGTTGGGATTGAGATGTTTACCTTTTTCTCTGTATGTCGTGTGGGTGTGGCCAGTACTGAGCTGGCAGTGGCTAAAAGGTGAGGCCACAGAGGAGGAAGTGATAAAAATAACAATGGAGGAAAGCAGTAACAAATTAAAGTACAGCAAAGCTAACTTAAAGAAACCCTGAATATTAGTATTCATCTTTTTCCTTTTTCTTTTTTTTTTCTTTTAAATAATTTCAGAGACGGTGTGTTTTTCGCCTGTTTCTTCAACACCTCTTGTTGCTTTACAGATGCTGGTTACCTTAGCCTCAGGCTAATTGTCTTTTCAAGATAGACAACTTGTCAGTGACAAGTGCTGGGGTGGGAACTTGTCCAACAAAAGGCAAGAAGGGCGGCCTCAAGGACAAGATTTAAAGCATGCATAGTGGCGGCTCCAAGCCATATCACTGTCTTTTTAACCTCATATGAGCCAGACCACAGCTTCCACCAAAGTCTTTTAATGCAAGCGTCGAGACCCTTCTCATTTCAGACAAAAGAAAATGGAAAAAACAAAAAACGTTTGGCATCAAAATCAAGCATGAGGCCACTGAATGGTGCTGGGAGTTGTAAGTTCAAGTAAGACTGAGCTAGCTATTGTTTTTGTTTACAGCATCAAACACAGCTGATTACAACTTTTCCCTTTGCTAATAGGCAGACATGTTATCCTACTGCTACTTTTTCCTAATTCCTGTCGGCACAACATGTGTCGAAGTTGTACCACAGTAGTTATATGTGTGGCATGTACAAAGTATAAAAACATCTGTCTTACTGAAATTTAAAGCTGCTGCAGTAAACAATGTACTCTATGCATGATGAGATTTCAAAATGCAAATGATTAATAGCCAGTCCAGGCACTATAATATGGCAATATGGCATCCAGATTCCAGTGGAGGAGAAATGAGAGGAAAAAAAAGACCTCAAAAAAATTCCTCAGTGCCAAACTTATCTCAGTCTGACCTCCTAAGACAATATCATAAACTAAGGTCCAAGGGCAGGTTCCTATTGGTTGTTTCAAAGCCTAGAATAAAAACAAGAAGTCCCTACAGGCTCTTTTATGGTCAAGATTAAAAACAAGAGTTATTTTTTAATTGTTACTCTTTTAATGTACTTGTAAATATACTTTGTGCTAGAAGGGCTACATAAGCCAGTGCTACAACTGAGAGGCTGTATTGCCAAAAACAGTGACCTGCAGGCACGGTCGGGCGAGTTGAGGATCTCATAGTAGAAGACGGAGAAGTTGAGAGCAAGGCCGAGGCGGATGGGGTGTGTGGGTGGCAGCTCCGTCATGGCGATGTCACTAGCAGCTTTGTAGGCCACCAGGCTGTTCTCCGCTGCCTCCTTCCTGTCGTTGCCTGTAGCGAACTCAGCCAGGTACCTGTGGTAATCACCCTTCCTGGAATTGGGAAAACAATAGCAAATAAACCTCTTCAAAATCCATGAAAAGTCGGGGAATTCCATGACCCCTGAAGAACCCAGGGTCAGGAAGTGCTATATAGGACAAAATAGGTCAAATTCTCCACCCTTTTCTTTTAAGTCATTCTAGGCACCGATGATCTGGCGTTATCCACAGTATATGTCAGAATATCACAAAACTAAAAACCTTAAGTTCACTCATTATTGTTTGTGTCAGGACTCATTTCATTTATTCACTCAATAGCAATTAGACTTGGAAGCTCTTACATTTTGTAGTAGAAGACCTTGGACTCTCCCGTTTGAGCAGCAGGAATTAGGTGCTTGTCCAGTACATCCAGAATGTCGGTACAGATTGACTTCAACTCGTTCTCCACCTGCCACCACACAAAAACAGGGACACTATGTTTCAATCTGTAACCAGATACTCTTGTCCTTTTGGAACAAATATCGCTGGGCAATTCACTAACAGTGGCTGTCAATTTAGAGCCCTTGTAGGTAGATGTGTGGATAATTTGTGAATACTTATTCCATCTGTATGGGTTTTTGGAGGGCAATGCCAATAGTTGGACTGATTTTGCCAACATTTAAATTGCCAGCATTTAAATTTTACATTTTCCTGTCAAAAAAAAAAAAAAGCTCCAAAAATATAAAGGAATTGGCGTTTTCTCAAGTAATTGTATCCTCTGCATGGTGAAAAAATATTTAAATCATGTGACACTAAATCACTTCATTAATTAAAACCAATGCTATCAAAACTCGTGTTGGTCAGCAGCCTGTTACGGGTGAGGTAGGCTTCACTGCAGATTTTATAAAATGACACACCCTGAGGCTGCTGAGGAAATTCATATCCATACCTCCATGATGTTGGCACAGGACGACAATGACTGGCCAATATTCAATTTTTATTGTAAGGCCACTTTAGACTATGTGGAATGGGCGTCTGGAAAATGCTCGTTAGTTGCTGTAATTTTAGGAGCAATAGGTCCCCTAGGGAGTCCAAGAACGAGTCTAACGAAATGAGGATGCAACTGCGATATTACAAATCTCTGAATCCCATTAGGTCATTGACTGCAGTCCAATTGCCTCTCCCAGCTCTCTGACACACTCTGGCCTCTCCCAGAATGATAGTCAGCTCTTATTTCCCACCATAAAAGCAGGAGCGAGCACAGCAATAGCCAACTATGACTCAGATGCTCTCTGTCCGGTAGCAGTGCATACTGTGTATTATTAATATGAGCTTGCATATTGAGAAAAATATAAGCACAAAGGCTGCTCAAAGCTCACTCTGCTTCTGCACTCCTCCTGACAGGTACCATTTAAATGAGTCCTGAGTTGCTATATGGGAATTCTTGCAATTTTGTCATCTTTACCGTTTCCCTGTATTCCCGGATCATCTTCAGTTTTTCATCTCCACCCTTGCTCTCTTCTCTCTGTTCAATACTGCTTATTATCCTCCAGGACGCTCTCCGGGCTCCGATCACATTCTTGTAGGCCACTGATAGTAGGTTCCTCTCCTCCACTGTGAGCTCCACGTCCTTGCCTGCCACTTTCTTCATTGACTCTACCATCTCTGTTGAGGAGACAGGCAGGATATCAGGTGTAAATGTGCACTGACACGTGTTCAACATCCAGAGGGAACCTTTCCTTCATTGTCATCACTAGCTCAAAGTAAATAGCATAGAACAAGAAGTGGTCCCTGCAAAATGCATACCAATAACTTGTCAGCAGACACAAGTTTCAAGCTTGCCCACTTTCCCAAACCTTCTCCTGATTGGCTAGAAATCTGGCCACCCATTTGACAGTTTGTGATGAGAGAGGTAGAACCTCTGCCTTGTTTCTATGAATCTACTTTGAACAAAAAGGTGGTTTGTTTAAAAACTCAAATACTATTTAGATAATTGTTCATCATCACCTAGCAGTTTTGACAAGTGCATGCAACATGCATAACTGCTCTCAATCGCCCCATTCGTTGGCTGACCAAATTACATGAATATTAAAGTGATAAGTCAAAATTTTACACATATAGTGGTATTTATTGATCTATGATAGTGTAATACATCCACCAAGTTTGGCTCATCAACTTTTTTTCCCTGTCACGAGAACAAGTCCTTCACCGAGAGTGTAGTGTTCATTAATGAATGGAAAAACTGTTTTGAGGCATGCACAGCAATACACATTTACTTTGGTTTCATTTTCAGCACCACTGTAAGACCCCCAGTGTCCAAAATGGTGGAAATATTTTACAGCCCAAAACAGATCTACGATTTTGGACACCAGGGGGCATTACCATCTTTTGTGATAAAATGACAAAATGAACGAAGATTAAGCTACTTGTTACACATAAAAAAGGTACATCTCAGGCTGGGTGTTGTGCAAATATTTAATTCATCGGGTCTAGTATTTCAAAGTTGATCTAGTCAGCATTTTTAAAATTAACCTTTCAGGTGCACATCCTTTTATAATACTTTTAGCACTAGGGTTGGGTGTGAAAAACAACAACAGCAACAATGACAACAACAATGATATAGCACAGTATCAGACTGTTTTCTGTGGCAATACAATCTCCCAAGATTTATGGCATTGATTTGTTGTTCAGTCTGTCAGCTTGACAATCCCGTTTTGCTACAATAAAGATGACTGAAGTGAGATGAACAGAATAAAAACTTCACTATATTAAATAAAACAAGATGTCCACAAAGTTTGTCCCTTGGATGCATAATTTGCGGTTGAAAAAAAGTAATAAATTGCAATATATCCCAATACATGTTATCGCAATGCAAAGCATTGTGCAAAATGTTTAAAACTGCATTATTATTGTATCATGACTTAAGTATCGTATTGATATCATATTGTGGGGCCTCTGGTGATTCCCACTCCTATTAACCACTGGTACAAAAAGATCTGAAATAAGAGGTGGGCAAATGTTCCCTAATTTTTACTAACAATTTTTACCAACAATGCAAGTCTCCCTGAATTATTACAGTGTGATCAATTTGATGTAATTCTACTGACGTTAACATACAGTCAGTAAACCATATGTTAGGGCTACATGATATGGACCAAATTTCATATTTCGACATCTATGCCAAATACCTCAATAGTGATACGATGTACGATATGACTATGGGTTCACGCTTCAAAATTTTAAGTGTAGCAACAGTGAAAATTAAGAATCCTTCAGAAAACAACACAATACCAAATGGACATAGAAAACGCAGTTACCTCACAAAATATATTTTTGATGAGAAGAGACCAATAAATGTCTTGGGCTAACAATAACCCGATATTTCATATCGTCCATATCGTTTCCTTTTGAGATATTAACATCTGGCGGGTTCATACCTAGATAACCTGTTATCGTTCAGCCCTACTATGTAGCATTTTAAAAATTAACCTTTCAGGCAAAGGTCCTTTTGTAATACTTTTACTGCTGGTACAAACAGATCTGCAAATAAGAAAATGGAGTAGACAAAGATCCCCGAATCTTCACTAACAATGCACTCTCCTTGAATTACTACAGTCTGATCAATTCGATTAAATTCTAGTGACGTTAACATACAGCCAGTAAACCATAAATCACTCCGTAAATACACCCTGTTCAAATCCCACGAATGAGTCATGAGCACAATCGCACAACGTTACTGGGCAACGTCTAACGCCCTGTAACACTAGTAATCACCGGTGGCAAGAACAGCAATCTAAAAACAGCCTCGGCCGGCAGGGCCAGCGATGGCATGACAGTCTGACACAAGTACAACGGAGACAAGAAGAGGGAGTCATTTTCACCTATCGATCCATACAGCCTGGCTGCAAGGGATCACCCCCAGAAAGTGAACAGCTGCCCTCCCACTCCCACACACAGCAGACTTTGCTCCTAATCAGCTAACGTTGAGGCACAATTAACACAGTTGGCACCTTGACACAACGCCTCAATAATTTTGTCGACGTTAATTAGACTAAATGAGAAGATATAATACTTAGGTGTTTTTTGGAGGGGGAGGGGGCAACATTCCTACAATTATTCCTACAACTGCTAAGTTAGCTAAGTAGCTAGCTAGCGAGCCTGGTGCAGGGGAGGCAACTCTGACAGCTCACGCTCCAGTAATCCGCCATTTTGTTATAGCCCCTTCGCTAATGTTAGCCACTGTCAGACTTAGCCATAACGTTTCTCTCAGACACAGATACTTTCTAGTATGTTCTACCAATGACACGTCGGATTAGTTTCTTGGAGCAACGGGCGTTGGTAAAAAATTAAGGACTTGCTAGGTACAAGACAAGCGGGCGCAAACCCGTTAGCTCTCAGGTTAGCCGACGCTACCGCTGGTTAGCGCACCGTTAGCTCGTTGAAAAAGCCCAGCGGCGAACATGTCCCGCACGGAGCAACCCACTGTGTCTTACCGTCATATCGCTCTGCCTGCTCGGCAAGTTTTGCATTATAAACTAAGTCCTCTCGGTCTCCCATTTTGTAACGGTCTACGGGCGATGTAGCGAGCTACTTCAAGTGGCAAATCTTGGGGAAAAAACACGACGGTGTGTCAGGTCTGTCGGCAGTTCCTAGAAACCAACTGGTTTGTTGAGTGGTGTTCCGCCCCACCGGCAGCACTGCACTGGGACTGAGGAAAGATGGCGACCAGCTCCATCCGGGTAGTGCACACACGCAGAGCACTCCCCAGCCCGCTGTGAGAGAACAGTGCCCCGAAGTGCATTCAAAAATACTGGCAATTTAATGATTCCTTGCATGTCGGAAAATGTACACAGATGGAATAATATGATGCAACATGGCTTTAGAAACAGTAAGCGCCACTCTTCAATTCGGCATATATCCCATACACAAATACACAACAGTTAATCAAATTTAAAGAGTTACAATTAGTTGAGCTGTTAATTCACACACTGTTGTGCACCGTGTAGGGCGTCACGGATCAGTGTGGACCGGTCATGAAATGTGAAAGATGTGTTTAAAATTAAGTGTGTACGTGCCGAATTTCCCTTAGGATCCCGTCGTTTAGTAAACACACCTTTTAATAAAGTGAAGTGTTTTGCTCTCCAGAGAGAAGAGACAACGGCACGCATCGGCCAATAAATCACCACATACCACTCCCATAACATAGATTAAATGGTCAGAGAAATACATTTGGGGATCCTACACAGTACTACAGACACACACATATAAATACAGTAGCTGTGTGTGTGTGTGTGTGTGTGTGTGTGTGCGTATCACCTGGTGTATTGACAAACCAGGGCAGCATTACTGACCAAGCACACAGGACTCAGGGCCCCAAATCACGAGAGGCCCCGACTGTTCATTGTGTGCTTATTTTTTGGTTATTTATGAATCTTAAATGCAGAGATGACTCACCAAGAGACAGGGCTTGTTTCATCATCTCTTCAATCTCTATCAATTCACAGACCATTTCTACAAGTACTGTTGCTATATAATGGAGGGCTAGACACCAAATTGGAAAAATAGAAGTAAACACTAACAACTATAGTTTAACAACTGTGCAACTGTTCTACAACTGTTCATGCTTTTTTTTTTTTTTTTTTTTTAAATCTTG
>OMLB01015361.1:0-16302 GCA_900302555.1 Myripristis jacobus
AAGGCTGAGGCAATTTCCAGGGTTCAGGCAGGGTAGGCTGGTCAAAGGCAGGCAAAGTCGGCAACAGGTAATCAGTCCGGGGAAAAGTGCTGGAGAGTCTTGCATCGAGAGAGCGAAGAACAATCTGGCAGTGAGAGTGTGGAGAACAGGAGTCTTTATACTGAGCCAGTCAGTGATTGAAAGCAGGTGAGTGGAGTTGGGCTGACGAGGTGGCAGGCTGAGTGGAGCAGGTGAGCAGAGTTGCCTTGATGAGATGGGTGTGGCTGGCAGTCAGAGTGGAGCAGAGGTGGGGTGAATGGAAAAATACTGCATGAGGTGAGCAGAGGAGCAGAACTATAACACTGGCAGCTCTTTGTATCATGAAAACTGTAGCCCATATATAGATATTATCTTCTTCTGGGAAATGGGGAGGGATTTGGGTTAACAAAATCTTCTGTTCTTTAATATATTATGTAACACACCTCACAGTATGTACATGTAGGTATATGTACATACGTTTATATGTATATATATCCGTATGTGTGTATGTGTGTGTGTGTGTGCATATATACATATTTATTTATTTTCCCCCTTTTTCCTTTTCTTTTTCACATATATATATTTTTTTATTTTTGTTGTTATTTTGACTTACGTTCTATACTTGTCATTTTGTTATTTGTGTGCCTGTTCACCAAATATCACTAACTCTATTTGTTATTTTTCATATGACAAAAAGTGAGCGATAGTACGTCAACTAATCTATGTGCAACCTACAAGCTCAATAAAAACATTAAACAAGACAGTTTTACAACTATTGGTGGTGAATCTAAAATGAAACCAGAGCGATGGCAGGTTGCAGCCTGCAGGGGGAGCTAGCTTTGCAGCCCAGCTACAGAGCTGTGTTGAGCCGGATGGAGCTCTGCCAAGAGACAACAAGCTTTTATTTCCCCAGCAGCTCATCTGTGGAGCCTGAACAGGTTTGAAAGGTGAGGGTTATGTTTAGGATTTATATCTGGTGGAGATTGGTGCTGCTTCTTTATTTGACATGTTTGTCAGTTCAGTCGACCTAATGACTGACTGTCCATACCAGAATTAGCACACAACCAAACTGTGTGAGTGTGTATGTGTGTGTGTGTGTGTGTGTGTGTGTATGTTTGTGTGTGTGTGTATGTGTGTGACAGAGAGAGAGAGAGAGAGAGAGAGAGAGAGAGAGAGAGAGAGAGAGATGCATTTGTGTTTTTGTTCCAGATACTATACAGTTGCTCTTGCACTCTTGAATCTGTCAGGTCTGCATGTCTGTTTTTGTCTGCCCAGCATGTTGGTGATCCAGAGTGCAGCAGCAGCAGGAGAAACGTCTGCAGCCTCCGTGTGGAGCGAGTAGGCAGAGCAGCAGCTGAAAGGTGAAGAGCAACATCGATGGTGATGCCTCCTCTGCAAAGCCTGAAGCTGCACTCAGATCAGCTTTGGACAAACAGCATGACAAAAGGCACATGTTGTTTAATTTGTGTATTGTTATTAATTTTGTTTTTACTCTAAATTATTTATTCACTGTCAGAAAAATGTTAAAAAAAAAAGAAAAGAAAACAGTAAAAACTCTAGCACCAAAATTTCCAGATGGATACCTTCAAATTGCAGTAAATAACCGTACCACAAAATTACATGCTATAAACCGTAAAAATACAAAGCCAGTTTTACAGTAAAATTAATTGAAGTACAGTACATTATTGTTGAAAAATTCCATTAAAGTCCATTAAACAGTGGCAAAACTCATATACTTTATCAAAATACTTTGAAAAGAACTACCTTTCAGGTTTAGCTAGATTTAGAGTAGATTAGATTAGTAGGTAGATTTAGAGTATTTTTAGCTATTTCATGAAACTGCCCCATCTATCCACATTTATTTTACACTAAAGTAAATAGTTTTTTCACGTACAATAACAACAAATTAATGTATAAAATAAAAAAATAGTCCATTAAATCAAAAATAAATGTTCTCACATTTACAGTATTGATCAGTTATTTTTGTGATATCCTGTCTTGTCTGGGTTATGTGTTTGTGTGCACTTCCTGTTTTATTTTGTAGGATTGCCCTTGTGCATGTTGTGTAGTTACTTCCTTTTGGTTTCCCACTAGTTTTTCCCACACACCTATGCCCTGTTTGTAATTAGTCTTGCCCTACTTATTCCCTGTGTGTCCTAGTATCCTTTGCCAGATTGTCATTGTCTCCCTAGTGTGTATGTGCTCTCCAGCCTTCATTTCTTCGTGTCAGCTTTTCTGGTTTTGGACTTTGTTTGGATTTTTGGACTTTGGTTTTTGTGCTCATCCCCTAATTGGACTGGTTTACCTTCTCTGTCTGCCTTCCCGTGTATGACCCTGGATTCAATTTTAGAGAATTACTGTCTTACAAATATTCATTGAATAGAAGAAAAAATGCATAGTACATTAAAAATGCAGAAGGAATAGCTACATTTATGGCCTGTCTTTGGGTTTCCTACTGCAAACAAAACTGTCAAAGCAGCTGTTTTCATTTGTTCTCTGCCCACAGAGAGAATACTGTGCATGGGTCCAGCAGTTTGCTTTTATGGGAGAACCTCCAGAAAAAAAGAGTCAAGCCCCAGGGAACTGCCTGCCTCAAAGTTCAGCCTCTTAGAGTTTTAATGCTTCACTTCACAGTTCAATTTCTGAGGGTTTTAATCAACTGATTATCAGTCCAGAGTGATTATCTTTCGCTGGCTCAGTGCCCATTGTTTTTAGAAGTGTTGGATCTTATTGAAATGTGTTCTAAATATGGACTCCTGTCAAATTTTTAAAAACTGGTAGTGCAGGCTTGCTGATATTTCTGGTACTGAAGTCATTGAAGGAGCCATGCGCCATAAAGGCTTAAGCTATGGACTTGATTTGAAATTCCCAGCACCCCTCTGTGTCAACGTGTATGACACAGCGTGTATGTACTGAAAGTGGCAAGAAGACTTTAGGAAGTCAGATGAGATAGTAGTATAAAGAGTGACACATTGGGATGAGTTTGTCGTAAATGAATGGGTCTCAATCAGGACTGTCACCCGGGAAACTGCGTTATTTTTTTTACTTAAGTTATTTTCAAATATTTGTAATCACCACACATTTGTGTTAGTCGTTTTAATTTTCTTTTTACAGTAATTGACCATAAATTTACTGTAATTGCATGTACAAATACTATCAATTACCCTTATTAAACATAAAGCCACTTTAATCAAACATGCTTAATGACCTGCTATTTTAAGGAACTACTGATTTCCATGTTTTTACATGCATTTCTCCATTATCATGAACAGGAAAAAATGTGTAATTTCACCTCACATTTTATGTAAAATTACTTTTGAATCTGTACAATTAAATAAATTTACATTAAAAAATCATAGTATTCATGTAATCTTAAATTATGGTTAAACACCTATAATTTTAAGGTTAATATAAGGGTAAAATTACTGTAAGTACCTGTAAATCCACAGGCATTTCATTGTTTTATTGTTTGATGGAAAAAGGAGAAAAATCGGAAAAAAAACACAGCACATACATTTTTTTTTATAGTGATATCAACATTTATTATCATCTGCGTTTATGTATTATTGCTAGTATTATAAGCATGGTGCAGTTTTCAAGGCTTAGTTCATCTGTTAACTTTAATGAATGACTACATGTACCAGCAGATAACAAGAAAGGTATATTTAAGCTAGCAGCAACAAGTTTACTCAAATAATTTTCCATCATCTGACTCCAAGTGTCTTTATTGATTATTTTATTATTTTATTATCTACAGCAATGTTTACAAGCATTTCCAACATAAACAAAGAAGAAGGAAAGCTGGCTGTCTGCATTCTGAAGTCTTCAATGCAAAATTTCTAAAATTCATACATTTCTAATCTCTTTTTTTTTTTTTTTTAATCAGGCATAAATACATGGGAGATCTCACAATATCAAAAACATGGGATAGCAAGTAATGATTATTCTGATATCATAGCTTAGCATTATTTTGCCTTAAATCTTATTTCCTATAGGTGAAGTATTTAATTTGAACAGCTGCTGAACTTATTTGTTTTTGTATTATATGTAATAACTGACATGTATGTGCATGTATGTATGTACATATGTATTATGTCTGCTCTTAAGTATATAGTTCTGTAGTTCTGATTATGCTGGTTTAAATAAAAGAAGTTAATGTAAAGGGCTTGAATTCAATTTTATAAATATTAGGCCTTGGGAAATAATTAACTTTGAAACTGATGAATTGATAACATGATATCTTGATCAATGACAATAAAATTTAGCTTAGAAAGAAATTTAATTTAGAAAATGGACTGAAAGAATGAAAATTAATTATTCAACCTAGACACTGATTGAATGACAAGTTATGACACACTGAATGACAACATATAACAGAAAAGCAACATAGCAATAACAGATACAGTACAGGCAGAGGGTCGGGCAGGAACAGCTGCTGACGTAAACAGGAAGTCCTCTGGAGACCAGCCCGTCCCGTTTCAGAGAGCACTTGGTTTGGCTTTCATGGCCCACAGACGACACAGCCTTTGTGGACCATGAGGACTGGGGCCTCGGAAGGCTGCAGCCCTTGAGTTGAGACACAGGGTCTGTCCCAGTTCAAAGGTTGTATGCTACCCAGGTCGTATTTGTAGGCTGCTTACGTCACGGCAGTGCGACAAGTGCTGTCCCAGTTCAATTTTACCGCGCGGGGTCCTGCAAATGCAGCCAACAGATCCAGCCTATTTTTGACTAATTTGCACGATACATCTCCACAATGTTTCGCAGCCAACATTACAGCCTACTTCCCAGGGTACGTTTCGGTCCAGTTGAATTTCTGGATCAGCCACCATTGCTGGAATTATTAAGCATGTTTTAGACCGTCTTAATGTTTATATCATGACGTTTTGATAAGTTTTCATGCCTATAACTACCACCATAGATTCGGTTTAGCTGTTATCTGTATCTGAACAACGCCTGCAAATGCAAGTTTAGTTAGACGAGTTAGATAGGCATTTTGCATGATGTTTCCATAGCAACCATCAGTGCATCAGGTATGTTACAAGGTAGCCAATTGTACAATTACTTTAATTGGGATGGTCTGTTGCAATTTGTGAGGTGTAACAATTATCTTAATTTCTTTTCAACACAATGTTGTCCATCTTGAAAGCGTTGAAGCTGCTTATCGTTTTGTTTCATGCACAGGTGTTCACTGACACACCTCCGAAACCCACTTCGGCATTTTACGCTGCATCACTTGAATGCGCTTCGGGAAGCCTCGATAATAATGATGTAGGAATCCTCCGCAGGCTACACCGTCCCAATTCACTAAACTTTTAGTTTCGGTAAACCTGATATCGGCACCTACATCGGACGCCTCCTACGTAGGGACCATAGGCTGTGACCCAGTAGTCATCTAGCCCTTCGATTGAAACACACCCACAGTCAGTATGTTAGCTAACATTGACTAACACCTGAAAATAAATGCATGATAAAGTTTCAGATGCTGCTACCAACGTTGTTTTGAATAAATTCAAACTAAAAACACTCAAAGAGCAGCGTTGTGACTGAAGGCATTTCTGAGAGGGGAAGATTTTTTTTGACAAAGTTTAATGTAATTTGGAAAGGAGCTTGGTTAGGTTTGTTAGAATCAGCCTGACTTCACTGAATCATTTGTCCAAATGTTTTTCCTTGTCTACAGGCAACATAGAGTGTAAGGCGTGCACATTGAATTTGAAACCAGTTGCAGAACACAGAACACTGGGACAGGGAGCTGGTGCAAGAAAGAAATTTATTGAACTGATGCTTAAAGAGTCTTTTGCAGAAGGGGTGAGCCGTGAGCCAAAGACTTGCTATGGGAATAACAAAACAGGAGAAGTAGTAAAGCCAGAACTTGACTGGCAGATGAGTCTAAGAGCTAGCAGTGTGGTTGAGTTGAGGCCTTCCCTGCGTTCCAATACTCATACTACCATACTATTTAGTAGGGGGAAAAAAAGAATTAGTATGTCCCAATACATAGTATGTCAGATCAGTATCAGTAGTAATAATAAGGCACCTTTGCGCGTGCACACCTGCCCTGCAAGATGGATTTTCAGATGATGTTCCTGGAGAATTCAGAGCCCCGCCAGCACCCCTTACAGATGTGACAAACACCGCTGCAGCGCCCACCGGCGAGAATGAAAAGAAGAAGGAGCAGGTCGTAAGACACCACCTAAAAAGGGAAGATGTGGAAGTGATGAAGCTCTTCTTATGCCGCTGCATAAAAGAGGCGTCATGTCAAGTGGGGAAATCTCACTGCTATGGGTGTAAAATCGATCACCCGACGCTGCGTAACCACACCTGCGTAACACGACCTATTGAAGCCGTCAAGAAACATTCTTATTCTGTACATGACATGGCATTGGAGTCTGATCTAGAAAGTGCTCTACGACGCCTGTTTGGACAGACACCAGAATACTTTTCAACGGACAAACTTATGGGGGCTGCTGAAGTTTTATTGTTTGACATAATCAAGGAGGTTCGCCAGCATAACGTACTTGATGATTCGGATAACCCTCTGAGTATGACTATGTCGTGGGTAAAACATTTGCAGTGTGGATCGACGAGTTTCACAAGAGTCTGAATGTTGAAGACTGAATTGATGCAATGTCATGATTTCTGATTTATAAAATAAAAAAAAGAAAATGTGCATAATTGTTATGATACCGCATCGATTGCTTTTCTCGGGAAGTAAGCTCTATGTGAAAAATACATTGCCATCTCTTTTGTGTGCATTAATCAACGGCAACGGTGCTCCACAAGGATATGCAACTTTTAGTAAACATGTACAGAGTGTAAAAAACAGTGTTAAAGGCTGGTGAGATGCTGTGGCTGTATGTGCAAAAAGTGACAGTGCCTCCATTGTTAATGGTGTATTAGCTGAGTTAGCTGAAAGGACGTACAAACACCTTAACCACCACCCAGTGGAAGACAAACAAGCAAAAAGCTTTGAAGAACTTACAAACTTTCACAATCGCTCTCCAACACACTCGCCTATTCACTCTCAGCATTCACTCAGAGAGAGAGAGAGAGAGAGAGAGAGAAGAGAGAGAGAGGGAATGACAAAGAGCTCTTCTTGTATTTGTTCTGAGCCCTTTCACCAACAAACTGAGTTGGCACAAAGTCAACACTGACAGACATTTTAGTAGGAGGCTAAAGTTGCTAAGATTCTATACTGGCTAAAGCAGCTGCCGTGTTGACTGAGAAGCACATCACAGCTGCTGGACACATCATTTGCTGCTGATTGGTTAACGGGATACAAATCTCTCCACCCACAGAAATCAGCGAACACAAGGGCAATTTCAGACTGAATAATGGATGGAAACAGAACAGTTGTTCAGTCTGAATATCAGGCTACATGCAAGTCTTCGTCTAGAGCACTGAAGGGCAATTAGGGCATAATCAGTGAGAGAAATCTAGAAGACAACCAAATATAGGCAGATGGAGGCAAATATAGGACTTCTGGACCCACAGCACAATCATTTGGCTGTAAAGCGCTTGGATTATGCTGCACGAGCTGCTGTATCTTGATTGAACCTAATTGACCTGTGAATCTTTTTGTTAAAAGACCTCTCTGTTATAGTAACTTCATCTGTTGAAACTGCAGGAGCTGAGTCTGCTGGGTCTGTGTGTTTATTGCCTTGCTCTTGTTTTTAACGAGTTTCCCTTTGCAGATTTCTGATAAGTCGGATTTTATCGAATCTGATCTAATCTGTATTGCATGTTGTTTGTCTGTAAAGCACTAGATAAAAAAGCTATAAATCATCAGCTTGGAATTGGAATAAACTAGGGGTGGGTATTGATAAGAAATTATCAATATCAATGCCATTATCGATTCTTCTTTTCGATACAATTCTTTATCAATTCTCTTATCAATTCTAAGTATGTTACTATGTCCCTGGGAAAGACAGGGGGTGGTGAGGTGGGTGTCCCATATAATAGCCCAGAGAAAAAAAGAGGAAAATCCACACACTGAATTGGAGCTCCCAATTAACTTTATTGACTAAAAAAAAACAACAACGTTTCAACCCAAACGATCTTCCTCAGGCAACTATAGAGTAATGACATGGCAGGTGGCAGGTGTGTATGTAGGCTGAGAGCCTGGTGACATCACAATTCCAATCAAACCAGCAGGCTTCAAGTGAGCCATATATGGGCATATATAGGTTAATCTTTCTCCTGTATTTAGTATGCACAGAGGTCAATAAATACAATATACACAATAAATGCAAACAATACAATGTGTGCGATGTAAAGATTATTATAGGGAAACATACAAAGACATGGGATCACAGTTTTCAAAAAATGTAATCAACACTGTTTGGAGATTAAAGACACCAAATACCAGTTCACAAGAAGGGCTTAATGTCAAAATCCTCATTAAGGCCCTTAGGTGACATGGTATTGAGAAAGTAAATCCAGTAGGCCTCCCTTTGAAGGAGTTTTCTTTCTATGTCACCACCTCTGCGCTGTTTCCCAATCTTCTCCACTCCTAGATAACGCAGCGCACTAACGCTGTGGCCTGCTTTTTTAAAGTGGGCTGCAACAGGACTGCGCTCATCGCCTGATCTAATCTTGCTCCTGTGTTCATTAATCCTGGTGCGTAGTTCCCTGGATGTTTTCCCAATATAAGCGAGGCCGCATGGGCAACGGATCATGTAATTCACATGCGTCGTACTGCATGTAATGGCCCCCCGAATAGAAATGTTGCGACCTGTATGCGGATAGCTAAAAGTCTTGCATCTTTGCGTGTAGATGCATTGGGAGCAGCCCCCACATTTGTAGTTACCATCCAGTAAGTTAAGGGGTTTTGGTGTATTTTGGGGGTTGATGTCAGATCTAACCAAGCTATCCCTGATGTTGTCAGGACGTTTAAACACCAGTTTGGGTGGTTCAGTGAATACATTTTTGAGTTTAGGGTCTGAATTTACAATATGCCAGTGTTTAGCACCAAGGGGGGGAATATCTAACACAGCACATCGTAGAGTTGCGAGTGGGTGCCTTATTTCTAGGCTGGAGGCACTCGTCTTGTGTCGCCTTGTCATAGCGCCCTCTAGCTGCAGCAACCCACTCCTGTCTATAACCCCTATTGAGGAACCTGTTAGAAAGGTCTGAAGCCTGTGCTGCGTATGTGCTATCATCACTGCATACCTTGTGAATCCTATGAAATTGTCTGATAGGCAGGCTTTTGATAAGTGGTTGGGGGTGAAAACTGGTGTTTCGATCTTTTGGTTTGCGAAAGAGATCTGTGTGTAAACAGTCCCCACTCTTTCGTACCAGAACATCTAAAAACCCGATGCTTTCCCGGTCAAGCTCAAGTGTAAAATGCAGGTGATCATTACATGAATTCAGGTATTGGTGAAACCGATTCAGCCCTTCCACAGTGCAGTCAGCAATAATAAAGATGTCATCAATAAACCTTCGATATAATAAAATCTTGGACCAAAATGGGTTTGCTGTATTTAAAACATATTTGTTTTCAAAATGACCCATATATAGGCAAGCATAGTTTGGTGCCATCTTGGTGCCCATAGCAGTACCCTTAGATTGTAAGTAGAAGTCATTCTCAAACCTAAAGTAGTTATTGCCGAGGACTATGTGAGCTAAATCTAAAATGCATGCAGGGCTAGGTTTGGATGTAGCTGGACGTTGACTCAGAAAATGCTCTAGTGCCTCTATGCCACCCCTTTCTGGAATGCACGTGTACAGTGATTGGACATCAAAAGTAGCCATAAGGAAAGAGTCAGTGACATTGTCAAAAGATTTAAGTGAATTAATTAAATCACTAGAATCCCTTATATAGGAAGGCAGAGTGATGACCTCAGGCTTAATATAATGGTCCACATAGGCTGAAATATTTTCGGTGAGGCTGCCTATGCCACTCACAATGGGTCTGCCTTTTAGGGGAATGTCTAAACCCTTGTGTATCTAAGGCAGTGTGTAAATCACTGGGATGACTGGATGTACAACTGACAAGAAATCAAAAACACTCTTATGAAACTCAGAGTTGTTTAAATGAGCTGTAAGTCTGGACTGCACGACAACTAGCACACATGTCATTCACATCATTTATAACATCTTACATAGGCCTAGTAAATAAAATGATTCAGGATGATAAAATATTGTATGAGTTATATTGTCCTGGTAGGGAACTTTTTTGAGTGTTTGAGTGTACATCATACACAAAATACAGGGTAGCCTGGCAAAAAATACAATCAGCAAAACATATGATATACATACATGCATGCATCTCAACAGTGTGATAAAGGCATCTAACAGTATATAGTTTCATCCCATTATAGATTTTTTTTTGGTAAGCATTATTTTAATATAGCCCTGAATGACGAGATATCTTCAGAGCTCTACTTTGTCAAATAATAGAGCAATTACAATCTCAAGCAAGTCCCATTTAAAGCAAAACTGAATTCTGGCAGAATATTGGGTTGTATTGTTACCTGGGCATGATATAAGTCTACATAGGGGAAATATCCTCATTAGTTGCTCCGTCCTCCCCTGGGCTCCTCTCTTGTTATTTTCCTATTTGAATTGGAAAGGAGATCTGGCAAGGAGTGTCTGCAGGAGGCTTCTGTGTAGTAGCCTTGCAGTGGGAAGAAACGACTTGACAGTACTTTTGCATGTAATTATAATTACATGTATCATGCTGTGTCATGTTTATGTTGTATCAGTCAGCACTACTGAGACAAATTCAACCAGCCTGGCTGCGTATGTGATAAGATCACCAGAACACAGCAACACACAAGAATAACTAGAAACAAATCCGATCAGTTTTGGTTTTAGTGATTCATCATGGAAGGAATCCACAGACAAACTCATTTTGTCGCACACTCTTTTGTTTGTCTGATAATTGTGCGGTACTGCTGGCTGCACAACAAATTGACCCTCAGGGATAATAAAGATTTATTTGACCTTGAGCTTGAGTATCAGCTTGTTATTCAGCTAACTTCCCTGAAGACAGTCTTCCCTGGAACAGCTTTTTCTTTTTTATGTCTTGACAACCCAAGGTTGAACGAGCAGGCTGTATTAAAATACTTAATGAACTTCACTAGGTGTCTGCTAACGAAGACCAGACATAGCTATTAGACAACCCATATCTGCTTGATAAACTGACCACTGAGTGAACTAAGTTTAGTGTGTCCAAATAAACTGTAATGTAATACAATTTGGATTCCAAAGATGAACATGAATGTTCGCTCTAAAATACAATCATTTCCTTAGAGCGTGCAGGAATGTGTTTCCTTGTTTTTTAGTTTTCAGTGGGTAAGGAAGAAAAAAGTTTGAGCATATTTCTCGCAGACAGACTTCCTTCTTGGCAAAGATGAGCATCACTCATCCTAATATATTTTATGAGTTTTCTCAGAGGGAGCCATAGTAGTTGAATGTGCTTAGAAATTGGAAAAAATGTGTTTTCATTAAATCCATACACTCATCACATCACTATTGCATAAACACTGTGACCACTAAGGAGTTGAGGCTGATGAGGCTTGTATTCCTTCTTGAAAAGTAGGATCATCATCTAAAGTAAGTCCTAAGTATTTATAATACTCAGTGTATGACAAAATTGTTGAACCAAAATGAAATTTAAACGGAACCTCCTCTTCAGTGGTACTAGCTTTTGAAGGAGGAAGAATCCTGCTGCATTTTAGCCTCCATAATATTTTTGAGATCAACTCAAAAATATTATTGGCTTGCAAATGCTCTATTTTTAGTACTTGCCACCTATCATATTTTCTTTCTTTTTTTCTTTCTTTCTTTTTGCAAACCTGCATTTTTCTGTCAAAATTAATTTAAATTCATTTTTTAGCTGTTGCTTCCCCATATCCTTACCATCACACTTTAGAAATCTTTTCTCAGCCACCCTCATTTCCTTAAACATTACTTTCAACTGTCCATTCCAATAAGGTTTGAGTTTCCTTGAAAATCCTTCTTACGTGATGGAGTATGTATTTCTACAAACCTATTACAGATATATTTACAAAATTCACCATACCATTTATCAGTTGTTTTTTGATGCTTTACTTGAACAAGCATGCATTGGCAATGTAAGGACAATGCTGTTGAATGCTTTTGCATGGCTGTAGGCTGTAATTGCTTTTAGTTTCGTTTTTGCTTCATTTTACAAACAAACTAAACTTCTCATCTCCTTGTTCTTATTATGGGGACTTCTTTTCATTGTTTCTTTCTTCTCCTTTTCACGATTCTCCATTGCCGCTTGCCAGGGTAAGATCATAGTGAGATCAGTTACAGTTCAGCTACAGTAATAACTAATGTTTGGCTGCATGTGGGATGGATTAAACCTAAAAAGAAAAACAAAAAACAAAAAACAAAACATATATCCGCTGGTGCCTGTGAGTGTCTCCACATTGCCCGCAGCTATCAACTTCATTCAAAGCTTCCCTAAAAGTACACACTCTGCAGATTTACATGTCTAAATTTCCGATCAGCCAAGCAAGTACAAGATACAAGGGCATCCAGTAAAAAAAAAAAAATTAAATCATCACTCAATCACATGCTACTAAACAGCTGTTCTTATTTGGTAAAAACATCAGATCATTGTAACAAAAAACAGCATTACCATCCTTTGTTCTGCTGTTGCTTTGTTGTGCACTACACATATTTCTAGAGAGGAGTTCCCCTCATAAAAACTCTGCTTAACACAGAGCCTTATGAACACTAATTGGACCAAATGAAAAAGACAATATATACAGATTTTTTGATATTGAAAGCACCATCCTGTCACTTGATGGGACTGGCTGTCAGATTTGTGGCATATGCAGTCTAGCTAGCTTGGGTTACTTCTGGGGCTTGCAGATTTTAGGGAGTGTGAAAAACACTTCTCTAGTGACAACCTTTTGAATAGCTCCAGCACCACAGCCAAGCCCTAAATGGTTGAGCAGTACCTTTTTTATTTCTAAAGTATAATTTCTAAAATGATACATTTATTTGAAACATTTCTGCCAGTTTCTCTTAGTTCTTTCAATCTGTCAGGCCTCTCTCAAATCTGAATTCCTTGTGCAGAAAGTTGGCAAAAGTCACAGAGGAGGAGGGTTGAGGTGTGATAATATCTGATGTCTGTTCCTGATACATAAGCCTGGGCTGGAAACTATAAAGTATATCGAGGAGGGAGCAAGTGAAACTGTGGTGTGTCTTTGCCTGAGTATCTACTTTGCTGGGTAAGTCATCTGATATTACTCTTGACTTAAATTAAACATAAGGGTTGTTGTGCTTGCCTAAGACTACACCAAATAGTTTAATTAAGTTGAAAAAAACAAAAACAAAAACAAACTTTAGCATATATAGCAATGTTAATTTAAAAGGATGTTGAAATATCTAAAGCTGGGTTCAGAATGTTGCAGCTAATATTTAATTTTACTTTTCAGTCATCATGCATACTGGGATTGTTCTTTTTATCCTTGCCCTGACTGTTCATCATGTTTCTGGTATGGCAATATACTACAGTACTTCATCTAACTCTACAGCTTGCCCTCCTGCCTCCAGTCACTAAAATGATGGTTGACACAATTACACATCATAGTAGCTTACCTAGTCTATCATTTTTTCGTTGCGGTGCTAACGGTTATACTGGAACAGCATTACTATCATCACACATCACACATCACCATCAGCATCATCACATCACAATTTCACTTTCTCTGTGCAGGTTATGCGCCCAGAAGCTGCAAACAATTAAAAGATGACTTCAATGTTCATACAGGTACACATGTTGTTGTGTTGTGTTGTTATTTGTGTGTTCTTCATTAGGTCAGCTGTCACTTTTTACCTGATATTTTACTTGACAAAATATTGCATATGCGTCTATCTATTCACTGCCTCAGATGGCGTGTACACCCTGACCACAGCTGATGGGGCGGTCTACCAGACGTTCTGTGACATGACCACTGCAGGTGGCGGCTGGACTCTGGTGGCCAGCATTCATGAGAACAACTTGTATGGTAAATGTACAGTGGGTGACCGCTGGTCTAGCCAGCAGGGTGACGATCCCAGATGGCCAGAGGGTGATGGAAACTGGGCCAACAGAAATGTCTTTGGAACAGCGGAGGGCGCCACCTCTGATGACTTCAAGGTATGGTAGATGTTTTCTGATCAGATAATGATGTGATTTTTTGAATTAATTTGTTGTTGATTGTTAAAGAGTAGTTGTGGAGAAAAGTAGCTTAATTTCTTCCATTTCTTTCCCAGAATCCCGGTTACTATGACATACGAGCAGAAGATGTGTCAGTGTGGCATGTTCCCAACAACTCCCCACTATTCAACTGGAGAAATGCAGCTATCTTGCGATACCACACAAATACACGCTTCTTAGTTGCACAAGGCGGGAACCTCTTCACACTCTTTAATGTAGGATCTACTGTGCATCAATACAGTCTCCACTTTTGTTTAATCTTAAATGAACTGTTGAGCTGACTTGTAACTTGTCTAGTTTTTTCTTACTCTTTTCTAACCTGTCAGAAATTCTTTTAACTGGCTCAATAGACATTAGTCAAAATAATGTTTTGATACATAAAGAACAACAGGAGAGTAGGAATTTTACCTGGGGCGCTGCAGTACTGTAATCAATAAGGTATGTGCTCCACTAGGTGAGCCACCAGGGCACCCACAGCTAAAACATTATTATGTTAACAGTTTGTATTGATTGGGATGATTACACACACTGACACAATCAAGTCTGATTCATGAACATTTCATGAATCAGACAATAGTTTTAATTATATGTAATTTTATGCAGTCAAAGCTTCTCTGATGAAGAAAAATAATCCAACTTGTCTTTTTTTTTTTTTATATATATGTAAAGCGTTTCCAAGTGAAATTCAATGTAGGAGGTTGTATGACCAACAATGGACCATCCATCCCCATCATATATGATCATGGAAGTAAAGCAACCACAACACACTTTTATGGGCCCGCTGCAAGAAGTAAGGGATTTTAAAATAATGGATTTTCTATGTGGCACATATGTGGTGGGCTTGATTTCAGCTATGGAGTTCAAGCAGCATTACTGAACTTTACGCCCTACATTGTATATTTAATGGTCTTCCTTCTCCTTCAGCCCAGTTTGATGCAGGCTACATCACCTTCAGAGCTATCAACACAGAGCGTGCTGCCACCGCCATCTGCTCCGGGACCAAACCAAAGGGATGTCACATTGAACATGTGAGAATTAATATGCACCACTACTTCATCACTGCAATTCAATAATGCCAGAAATTATGACAAAGTAGTATATATTTTTGTGGTATGTCACTGTGTGTGCATGTGTTTGTGAATTGAACTCTACTTCTGTCCAGAAATTGTTAAATGCAATATGATTATCAAATTAGGTTGAGGATACAAGGATTATGATTACTCAGGTAATAATGTAAGACAATGAAATGTCTTAACAAATATATCAACACCAGACTGTGTATGTGTACTTTAATAGTTTTGCATTGGTGGAGGAGGACATTTCCCTGAGAGTCGGCCAAGACAGTGTGGAGACTTCACCTCCTTGGACTGGAGTGGCTATGGGAGCCACAATTCTTGGAGTGCATCAAGGCAAATGACTGAGGCAGCCGTGTTCCTCTTCTATCGCTGATTTTGTTTTTAAAAATCATGTTTATTTTAAAACAGTTTGACTATCTTGTTTCTAGCTAAACATTACCACCAATCAGCACAAATCATCTTCTTTGATTTACCTTTTTTTAGTGTTTAAGCTATACTATCTGATCTATCTGTATCTATCTGTAAAATTGGTGAATCCAGTCATGTAAAATCAACAGTCTTGAGGTTAATTCAATAGCAACAATTAAAAGCACTGAGAAAATTTCATCTTGATTTTATTGTGTCCAGTCTATTTGTGCATTCACCCAACATGATTTATTCTAGCAGAAGTTATACTCAGTACTGTGTAGCCAGCATTGGTTCAATGTAAAGAAATGTGGACAACAGAACATGAATTGGCTAGTATGCTAAGCCTTTAGGCCAGGCATGTCAAACTCAGTTTGGCTCTGGGGCCGGATCCAGACTTTCTGTTCTCAGGTGGGCCGGATCAGTAAAAGAATGTCAACTCCAAATATTTAGCTTTGTTTTTCAGTACTATGCTTTATCATTCAGCCTACATTTGTAGCCTACCCTACATATTATAATCATGGATGACAAGGGATCTTTTCTAAGCACAACACATTTATTCACAAACAATGGAAAAAAAATGATTTTCATGTTTGGCATTGAATGTGTTAACAACTGGTTTATTTT